>JAXQQM020066397.1:0-67819 GCA_034641835.2 Pinus albicaulis | reverse complement strand
TCCACAAATACCCATTGAAGCTATCCAACCAGTTTTCCAATCCATTAGAAACTAAAGATGGCGCTCGTTGAGCCTTTCAACCTAGTGTACAGGGGCATCATGCTTTTGATTGATTAACTACCTCATATAGATATCTTACTCTGCTCTTGGAGGTTCTGAAACAATCTATAGAGCTCTCTCTTAAATTGGTCCTAGAACAAGTAGAAATTAAAGACAACTAATACCAATGGGAAGTGTTGAAAATGTTGTCATTGATGGAAAAGGAGATGGCAAAGAAGGAACACATGAAACAACAACAAGGCAAAGAGAGAAGCAAAGTAGCAGTAGAACACAAAATAAAATAGAAGGAGCAAGATCAATCGAGAGAGTAGAGGAAGGAAAAGCAGTTGAATTGAATTAGAGAGCTATTCAAGGTACGTAGTAGTGAAGAAGAAGTTTTGCATTACATGAGACTCTTTCACCGGGGGTGTAATGGGTGTATGATGTCAGGAGTGCAATTATGAGGTGTGGTGTGTGTCGAATAAATAAACCTCAGGACAGGGGTTTTGTGATTTCTCACAGTATAAATGAAGAAAATCCATATCCTGTTCAGAGGCAGAGTTAGAGAAGGGCTGTAGATCTAGCCAGAATCAATAAAATCTGCATGAGGAGTGCCTTAAGTCCCAGAGAAAGAGCGTATAAGAAGTGCATATTGAAGCTTTGTGTTAAAATTTGAAGCAGTAATTGTACGTTTCTGTGAATCGATCACAGAGTGACCGATTTCCCAAATTGCCTCTATTATTGATTTAACCTCTATGTGGTGGGCCTTGAATTCAATAAGAAAATATATGAGAAACGCATGATAAAGCTCTGTCTTAAGGTTTAAAGCCAATGGTTTGATTTATAAACAATTCTGATGCACTGAGGATATATGTTGTATCGTTTGAATTGAATGAAATAAGGGTTAGTATAGATATATGAAGATCCTCTATTCCGAACTTAGATGTGTTGTATTGATCGAATAACTCTGAAATAAGGGTTCATTCGAGATTCTGCACATATATATATCTGAAGGGTCATATGGACTAAGGTCTTATCAATCGTCGGAAGGATCGATGTCACAAAAGGAGAGGCGGAAACAGAGTTAAATGCGTAATGTGAATGGAGCTATGCGTCGTAATAGATGAAAGCACCATGGTAAAATACTGATGAACCAAAGGGTAAACGTATAAAAGAACGAAATTGTGAGCAGAAGCGGAACCGTGAAGGAAAAGTAAAGGCAGGTTTCCAGTTTTAATCGCACCACCTTTGTGGGACGAGCGGTAATTGTGAATTCGGAGCGATTCCATGGACTGGAGAACACGTGGCATGTGATGGATTTTCAAAACCGCCCCATCGCACATTAACGTTCGACTGAGGAGGCAGTGCGATATCAAAAAACATCGTTGATCTGGAGGAAGGCTCATTGACCGACGATCGCATTCGGAAGTATCTTGAAGGATAACCCAAGGTATGGCACACATATTTAGTTGAGCCATCGCTTATATATGTGGGCTCGTAGCCAAAGGTATGTTATAAGTGGTTCAGTTGAATTAAAGTTCGAGATATATATTTAAGATTCCCAAGGTCCGAATATTCGAGTAAGCATTATATATTTAAGTGGGGAATGTAATATAGTTTGATGTTTTAAAGGTTATAAAACCGTGACCATACTTATGTTGGGTGCTAAACAAAAGCCACAGATTATTAATAGTTTTTAATGCTTGACTCATGGAATATGCATACATGGTGATATATTTATATATTGTGCTAAAGTCGAAACCTATATGAAATGAGGTGCGTGCTGGGCATACGTTAAAGTAAATACATGGGTCTTCACAATTGGTGGGGAACATATATATATGCTGATATATATACTACGCTGGTATTTAATATAGTGGGTTTTATAAAGTTCACAGATTGGGTTTATTACAAGAGCCTGCAAGAACGAAAGAGAGAGAGACAACAACAGAAAATGGTACAGGAAAAAGATGAATTGAAATTGTAATGTGAATTTCAACTATTAACTTTAAGCTCATATATGAATAGAGAACGTAAGCAGGTAGCCCGAGAACAAAGATTGGTAATGAACAGACATTGCCCAGATTCATATGTCTTTGAGAATAAAACCTGAAAAGCAGCTCTATATGTAGTTGGTGCACACAAGTACAGTGAACAGATGAATAGACACAGAGGTGAACCAAAATATTCAGAAAAATCACTCAACAGCAGCAGAAAAGACAAATCCAGTAAAGCCAAAGTCTAGTAAAGGAGCTTAGTGGAATTGAAATGTGTAACTGAAAATGTAAATATTTTTGTTTTATATTGATTGTGATGCAAAGGCAAGTATCCTAAGGAAAAGAAAAATCCCACTGCAGCATGGAAATTTGTACATATTTTTATAATTTTAAAATGAGTTGGATAAAGGAATGAGAAGACAAAAGCCAAGGAGTCATGGCTGATCACTCCAAATTTCTTGTGAAATACAAACAGTGATGCGAGGAACTCTATATATAATATCAACTTGATATGCATAAAAAAAAAAGGAGAGAGAGAGTAAGGATAGATAATGAAAAGCATAGAAGATTGAGGCAGAGAAGATAAAGAAGAGAGGAGCAGAAAGAGATGCTACAGAACAGAGTTGATATCTGAGGTAAATCAGCAAATATTTCTTTTGATAAATTGAGGAAGTTGGAGCTTCCCTATCAGGTTGAAGCTTGATAGCTGTCAGTTGTAGTTGAATGAGGTTGGAGCCTCCTGTAGGTTGGTGCCTGCAGAAAATTGAAGGGAGTTGGAGCTTCCTTGCAAATTGTAGCTTGCAGAATTGAGGTTGAAGCCTCCTGTAGGTTGGTGCCTACAGAAAAACAGTGGTGAGAGGGAGTTGGAGCTTGCCTTTGCATCACAACAATAATAAGATGTGGTTTTCTCCCTTTATGGGTTTCCACTTATATCTGTTGTCTCTATTTGTGTTGCTTGTGTGCTGAGATGATTTATCAAATCTGATTAATGTTTGCTGCTCTAATAATAAGTTTAATGTCACATTAATTTAATACTTGCTGCAACATATTAAGACTGTTCATATACTAAGGTTGATTATAAAAGTAAGCTATAAATAAGCTGATGAAAAGTCAAAATTTTCTCATGTATGTATTGAACTGATTCACCCCACCCCCCCTCTCAGTTCAAATAAAATTCAACAATTGGTATCAGAGTCGGTTCCTTTGTACTAGTTTAACAACTGAAAGGAGATTCTAGGTTCTCAGGATGGCTAGTAAAGAAGGATGCTCAACCAATAAAGCCCCTTTCTTTACAGGTGCAAATTATGCTTTCTGGAAAATCAGGATGAGGACATACATAATGTCTCTAGGAATAGAAGTTTGGGGTGCTGTGGAATTAGGATATGCCCCAAAGGCAACTGACTCAGAAAAGGAAACCAAACAATATTTTGTAGCCAATGCAAAAGCCATGAATGCCATCTTAAATGGATTGTGTGAAGTAGAGTTTATCAAACTAATGCACAAAGACACTGCCAAAGAAATTTGGGACACTCTAGAGAATATTCATGAGGGAGACAAGAAGGTAAAGACTGCCAAACTTCAAGTCTATAGAGCCCAGTTTGAGAACTTAAAAATGGATGATGATGAAGAAATTGCTAGCTTATTTCTAAAGGTTGCAGAAATATTAAATAACATGATGGCTCTAGGTGAAACCATAAAAGAAGTTGAAATTGTTCAAAAGATTCTAAGATCTCTTCCACCCAGGTTTAATCCCAAGGTGTCTGCAATAGAAGAAACAGCAGATTGGGAGACCTTGACCATGAACCAGCTACTTGGAAATCTAACATCATATGAAATGAGGCTCCCACATAAGAAGCCAAGTACGAGGGAGGCAACCTTTAAAGCAGAAAAGAAGAAAGAATAAGAGGAAGACATATGTTCTTGCTCGGATGAAGAAGAAGCAAAATTCGTCAAGAAAATAGATAGAGGCTTAGGTAAATACAAAGGTAAACTTCCTTTCAAATGCTTTAACTATGGAAGATTTGGACACTATGCAGCCAAGTGTCCTCACAAGAAAGTAAGGAATCAGGCCCAAGAGTCAGAGAAAAATACATTAAAGAACTAGCAGAAAGGAAAGAAGTTTAGCATAAAATCCTTCTATGCTCAACAAGACAGCAGTACATCTGAAGACTCGAATGAACCCTCAAGTGAAGAAGGAGCCTCTGAATTTTTATTGATGGCCATTGAAGAACTTGAAGTACTCCTGCTAGAAGATGAAGAAGAAGAAGGTGAAGTCGATCTTGAGGGGGAGCTAAGAAGTGCTCTAGAGGAGATTGACAAACTCAAACTGAAGTGCAGAAAACAAAAGGAAATTCTCCTCAAGTATGTAAGAGAAGAGACGAATTCAAAGGCCCTCATGCAGCTGAAGGTAGAGCTTGAAGAAGCCAAGAAGATAGAAGACATGTTACTTCAGTAAATCAAGGATAAAACTAGAGAACAAGAGAAGCTGGAAGAACAAGTTGTATGTCTGAGGAAGAAATTAGAAAATGCTCAGAGGAAAGTATCTACAAATTCATCTCAAACAACAAGCTCTAGTAAGTTTAATGAAATTCTGGGTGCTCAAAGATCTCCTATGATAAAAACGGGAATAGGCTATGAAGGAGAATCAAGTAAAAGAAAAGAAAAGGAAAATAGAGAGATTATTTTTGTAAAAGAAATGAAGAATGACAAAGCAGCTCAAACAATTCCTACAAAAGAAGAAACATGTAATGAGAAAGATAGAGATCAGAAGAAACCTCTAGTAACAAAGAAGGCAATAAATACGAAGACAACAGAAAAATGATCATATGTCCCTGAGTATGTCAAATTTGGAAGCCATCAAAGGAGATTATTCCCTCCTATGAAGAATGCCACCTGTTATGTCTGCCACAAAATGGGACACATTGCTGCATATTGTAATGCAAGAAGGAAAAATTTGAACTAGAAAAAGATGCAAACAGTAAAGAGACTGTCTCAAACAAACAAATGGAGAAGACAACCTTACATCAGGTATGCAAATAGTTTCTATGGTTACTGTTTTTATTGTAAGGAATTTGGCCATAAGATCATTGAGTGTAGAAAGTATGGAGAAAGATTGATGCTCAACACCTCAAGAAGGTTTATGAATCAAAGAAATTTTGTTCATACTCACAATCCTGCAAAAATTATGACCAAGTGTTGTGTATGCAATCAAGTTGGACATATTCCTTCCAAATGTCCTCTCAGAAGAAGTAGTTCTTCATCTCACAAAATATACCAAAAAAAAAGATGCTTCCAGTGGATAAAGAAGGCGAATAAATGTGACTTGGATCTAAATGCTCAAGACCTGAAAAGCCAGTGGTATTTGGACAGTGGCTACTCAAAACACATGACTGGAGACACAAGTAATTTTATAACTCTTTATGAAAATAAATCAGGCAATGTTACTTTTGGCAATGATAAGTTAGGAAAAATAAAAGGAAAAGGCTCAGTCAGCCTAGACAATGGCAGAGGAAAGGCCCAAGATGTACTATTTGTAGATGGGCTGAAAGCAAATTTGCTGAGTGTCAGTCAAATGTGTGATAAAGGCTGTGAAGTTCTTTTTAGAGCACAATATTGTGAAGTCAGATCAAGCACCACATGTAAGACTCTACTCAAAGGAATTCGAACAGAGATTAATGTTTACATTGTGAAAGAGGAAAATGAAGCATTTCATCTTAGCAAACTTGAGGAGTCATGGTTATGGCATAAAAGGTTGGGACATCTTAGCTTCGATCACATCACCAGACTAAGCAAGAAGAAAGATGTTAGAGACATGCCAGAAATAAAAAGACCTTCTAATACCATCTTTAAATCTTTTCAACTGGGCAAACAGACCCGCACACCATTGAAGGCCAAAGATGAGTTATCAACAAGAAGACCACTCTAGCTTGTGCACATGGACCTGTGTGGACTTGCAAGAACTAAAAATCCAAGTGGATAATCCCACTTCATGCTGATAATTGATGACTTCTTCAGAATGACATGGGTGGCATTCCTCAAGAATAAATCGGAAGCTCTGGAAAAATTCAAGATATTCAAAGCATTAGCAGAAAATCAAACAGGGTTCAAATTAAAATGTGTCAGATCGAACAGAGGAGGTGAATTCACAGATTATGACTTTGCTGACCTATGTAATGAACACAGAATAAAACAACAATTTACTATTGCAGGGACACCTTAGTAGAATGGAGTAGCAGAGAGACAAAACAGATCTATACAGCAAATTGCCGGAGCCATGATGCAAGAGAGAAATATTCATCAAACCTTCTGGGCAGAAGCAGTACACATAGCCGTGAATATCCTTAACAAAGCTCACTTAAGGCCAAGCAGTGACAAGACTCCCTATGAACTATGGCATGGGAAACCAGCTTCAATCAAGCATTTTAGAATCTTTGGAAGCAAGTGTTACATAAAGAATAATGATGAAAATATTGGGAAATTTGATGCAAGAGCAGATGAAGGGATATTTCTATGATATGCTTCCAAAAGTAAAGGGTACAGGTGTTACAACGAGACTCTTTGAAAAATAGTAGAAAGCATTGATGTGAGATTTGATGAAGAACTTCCAAACAATACAAAAGATACAGACTGCAGTAGTCCATCAGATAACCATGAAGAAGAAGACCAAGATAATGATCAAACAAGCAAGACAACAGAAGATGTTGAACTGAGCCCTAAAGCCCCTTCCAGATACACTCAGAAGAACCATCCCGAAGATCAGATCATAGGAGACAAGAAAAAAGGGGTCCAGACAAGAAGGTAGCTAACTGAACAGACAGAAGAGGTATACATAGCCATGTTATCACAAATCGAGCCAAATAAATTTGAAGAAGCCAGCAAGGACAAGTCCTGGGTAAATGCTATGAATGAAGAATTCGACCAAATTGAGAAAAACAATACCTAGGAACTAGTTCCTAGACCCACTGGGAAAAATGTCATAGGCTCAAAATGGGTATTCAAAAATAAAATGAATGAGGAAGGACAGGTAATCAGGAATAAAGCCAGACTAGTTTGCAAAGGATATTCACAAATCGAAGGACTTGATTATGATGAAACATTTTCCCCTGTAGCCAGAATGGAAGCCATCAGAATATTTCTGGCCTTTGCGTACTACCAAGACTTCAAGGTATATCAAATGGACTTGAAATCTTCTTTTCTGAATGGAGATCTAGAAGAAGAAGTCTACATGGAACAGCCATAAAGTTTCTCCTTAACAGACAAAGAAGACTATGTGTGCAGACTGAAGAAGGCTCTATATGGACTGAAATAGGCTCCTCGTGCTTGGTACTCAAAACTGGATAAATATTTGCAAAAACAAGGCTTTAAGAGAGGCGGAGTAGACAACAATCTATACATAAAAGCCCATGAAAATTAACTTCTGATCGTTGTAGTATATGTTGCTGACAGTATGTTTGGAAGCAACAGAGGTGAACTAGCAAAAGGGTTTGCTGAGGAGATGAAATCAGAGTTTGAGATGTCCATGATTGGAGAACTTAGTTTCTACTTAGGACTTCAAATTCAGCAAAAGAACACAGGTACATTCATCTCACAAGAAAAATACTTAAAAGAAATGTTGAAAAAGTTCAAAATGGAGGACTGCAAACCTGTGCCAACTCCCATGATCATGGGATGCAAGCTATGTGCTGATGATGGATCTGCTGATATAGATCAAAAAATCTACAGATCCATGATAGGAACTCTGCTGTATCTAACAGCATCAAGACCAGACATCATGCTAGCTGTATGACTAGTGGCTAGATATCAAGCAGCACCTAAACAAAATCACCTTCTTGCAGTCAAAAGAATATTCATATATCTACAGGGAACTGCATAGCATGGAATTTGGTATCCTAAAGGCAAAAGTTTCACTTTAACAGCATACACAGATGCAGATTGGGCTAGCTGTGTGGATGACAGGAAAAGCACAAGTGGAGGTGCATTCTATCTAGGAGAAAGTCTGGTGGCATGGTTAAGCAAGAAACAAACATATATCTCTCTATCTACAACAGAAGAGGAATATATAGCAACAGCAGCATGTTGTACACAAGTTATGTGGATGAAGCAAACACTCCAAGACATGAAGGTAAGCATTGATGAACATATCTCAATCAAATGTGATAATACAAGTGCTATAAGTATATCAAAAAATCTTGTGCTTCATTCAAAAACTAAACATATCCCAATCAGGTATCATTTTCTCCGAGAACAAGTGGCTTAGAAGGTAGTAAAGCTAGAATATGTACCAACAAAAGAACAGGCAACTGATATATTTACAAAACCTCTTGCTAGAGAACCATTTGAATACTTGAGAGATAGACTAGGGGTAGTATCTATAGATGCTACTCTCTGATATAAAGAGAAAGCACAGTTTCAGGGGGATAACATAAATGAAAATAACATTCCACGGGGAGATCAGCCGACAAGAGAAGCATGAAACAGGTCCTCGGGATCAAAGGACTATGGAAAGAATACATCCAGCATAAAAGGATCAATGAAAAGGCTAAAGGGGTACAAAGTCAGAAGATCTCAGAGAGAGGAAATGCAAGAAATATTGAAAAAGGATAAAAACAAAGGATCAAAGGATAGAATCTACACTAAGAAATGTGCAACCCCTTGCCATTGATGTCAAAGGGGGAGGAAAAGTAGGTAATAGAAGAAAGGGTCTTCTAAAAGGAGATAAGCAGAGGAAGACTTGGAGGAAGTATTGGATTATCGTTGGATGTGTTGCCATCAATGCGAAAGGGGGAGACTGTTGGAAATGTTGTCATTGATGGCAAAGGAGATGGCAAAGAAGGAACACCTGAAACAACAACAAGGAAAAGAGAGAAGCAAAGTAGCGGAGAACACAGGCAGCAAAAAGAGAAGTAAGGAGCAGCATCAGTCAAGGAGTAGAGGAAGCAAAAGCAGTGAATTGAAGTAGAGAGCTATTCAAGGTACAAAGTAGTGAAGACGAAGTTTTGCATTACATGAGACTCTGTAACTGGGGGTCTAAATGGGTATATGATGCTGTGGAGTGAAATTATGAGGTGTGGTGTGTGTCGAATAAATAAACTTTGTGGCGAGGGTTTTGTGGAGTTCTGCAGATAAATGAAGAAAATCCATATCCTGTTCAGAGGCAGAGTTAGAGAAGGGCTGTAGATCTAGCCAGAATCAAGAAACTCTGCGTGAGGAGTGCCTTAAGTCCTAGAGAGAGAGTGTATAAGAAGTGCATATTGAAGCTTTGTGTTAAAATTTGAAGTAGTAATTGTAAGTTTCTGTGAATCGATCATAGAGTGACCGATTTCCCAAATTGCCTCTATTATTGATTTAACCTCTATGTGGCGGGCCTTGAGTTCAATAAGAAAATATATGAGAAACGCATGATGAAGCTCTATCTTAAGGCTTAAAGCCAATGGTTTGATTTAATAACAATTTTGATGCGCTGAGGATATATGTTGTATCATTTGAATTGAATGAAATAAGGGTTAGTATAGATATATGAAGATCCTCTGTTCCGAACTTAGATGTGTTGTATTGATCAAATAACTCTAAAATAAGGGTTCATTTGAGATTCTGCACATATATATCTGATGGGTCATATGGACTAAGATCTTATCGATCGCCGAAAAGATTGATGTCACAAAAGGAGAGGCAGAACCAGAGTTAAATGCATAGTGTGAATGGAGCTATGCGTTGTAACAGATGAAAGCACCGTGGTAAAATACCGATGAACCAAAGGGTCAACGTATAAAAGAACGGAATTGTGAGCATAAGCAGAACCGTGAAGGAACAGTAAAGGCGAGTTTCCAGTTTTAATCACACCACCTTTGTGGGACGAGCGGTAATTGTGAATTCAGAGCAATTCCATAGACTGGAGGACACGTGGCATGTGATGTATTTTCAAAACCGCCCCATCGCACATTAACGTTCGACTGAGGAGGTAGTGCGATATCAACGAAAATCGTGGATCTGGCAGAAGGCTCATTGAATGGCGATCGCATTCGGAAGCAGCTCGAAGGATAACCCAAGGTATGGTACACATATTTAGTTGAGCCATCACTTATATATGTGGGTCTGGAGCCAAAGGTACGTTATAAGTGGTTCAATTGAATTAAAGCTCGAGATATATATTTCAGATTCCCAAGGTCCGAACATTTGAGTAAGCATTATATATTTAAGTGGGGAATGTAATATAGTTTGATGTTTTAAAGGTTATAAAACCGTGACTATAATTATGTTGGGCGCTAAACAAAAGCAACAGATTATTAATAGTTTTTAATGCTTGACTCGGGGAATATGCATACATGGTGATATATTTATATATTGTGCTAAAGTTGAAACCTATATGAAATGAGGTGCGTGTTGGGCATACGTTAAAGTGAATACATGGATCTTCACAATTGGTGGGGAATATATATATATGCTGATATATATACTATGCTAGTATTTAATATAGTGGGTTTTATAAAGTTCACAGATTGGGTTTATTACAAGAGCCTGCAAGAATGAAAGAGAGAGAGACAACAGTAGAAAAATGGTATAGGAAAAATATGAATTGAAATTGTAATGTGAATTTCAACTATTAACTTTAAGCTCATATATGAACATAGAACATAAGTAGGCAGCCTGAGAACAAAGATTGGTAATGAACAAACATCGCCCAGATTCATATGTCTTTGAGAATAAAACTTGAAAAGCAGCTGTGTATGTAGCTGGTGCACACAATTACAGTGAAGAGATGAATAGACACAGAGGTGAACCAAAATATTCAGAACAGTCACTCAATAGCAGCAGAAAATACAAATCCAGAAAAGCCAAAGTCCAGTAAAGGAGCTTAGTGGAATTGAAATGTGTAACTGAAAATGTAAATATTTTTGTTTTATATTGATTGTGATGCAAAGGCAAGTATCCTAAGGAAAAGAAAAATCCCACTGCAGCATGGAAATTTGTACATATTTTTATAATTTTAAAATGATTTGGATAAAGGAATGAGAAGATAGAAGCCAAAGAGTCATGGCTGATCACTCCAAATTTCTTGTGAAATACAACCAGTCATGCGAGGAACTCTATATATAATATCAACTTGATATGCATAAAAGAGAGAGAGAGAGTAAGGATAGAGAATGAAAAGCATAGAAGATTGAGGCAGAGAAGATAAGGAAGAGAGGAGCAGAAAGAGATGCTACAGAACAGAGCTGATATCTGAGGTAAATCAACAAACATTTATTTTGATAAATTGAGGAAGTTGGAGCTTCCCTATCAAGTTGAAGCTTGATAGCTGTCAGTTGTAGCTGACTGAGGTTGGAGCCTCCTGTAGGTTGGTGCCTGCAGAAAATTGAAGGGAGTTGGAGCTTCCTTGCAAGTTGTAGCTTGCAGAATTGAGGTTGAAGCCTCCTGTAGGTTGGTGCCTGCAGAAAAACAGTGGTGAGAGGGAGTTGGAGCTTGCCTTTGCATCAAAACAATAATAAGATGTGGTTTTCTCCCTTTATGGGTTTCCACTTATATCTGCTATCTCTATCTGTGTTGCCTGTGTACTGAGATGATTTACTAAATCTGCTTAATGTTTGCTGCTCTCATAATAAGTTTGATGTCACATTAATTTAATACTTGCTACAACATATTAAGACTGTTCATATACTAAGGTTGATTATAAAAGTAAGCTGTAAATAAGCTGATGATAAATTTGTAAAGCTCATGTATGTGTTAAACTGATTCACCCCCCCCCTCTCAGTTTAACTAAGAATTCAACAGGAAGACATAGTAATTGTAATATAGTGATATCCTAGTGCTCTTTTTGATGTATATTCAAGTTTTTAACAACTTATATGCGGTGCCAAAATGATTTATCTTCCATACTTAGTTTTTTCTTGTAAAGCTAAATCTATAATTGTTAACCATTGTATCTTCTAAAATTTTGTATGCTACAGTTGCTTGTTTACTGATTGCAGGGCTTCAGAAGAAGAAGCCTTTGATTTTTCATGTTATGATTGAAATCATGTAGTGTTCTATCTATTACTAAAAATTCTATTTCATTTTCCAAGAGTGGAAAACCCCATAAACAATATTAGAACTCATAGAATCAAAATCATGAGCTATTGAATTTTTTTTTAGTTTGACAGAAATTGAATCTGCCAAAACCAAATCAATCAAATTTGAGGCACAAATGTGTACACCAGCTCTTGTTCTCATAAATATTTTCTTGCTTACTTACACTTTCTTTCTTTTCTCTTACTGACATAATTGGATTCTTAATCGAGTTTCAACCAGCACAAATCCAGTAGCAGAAATCGTTTTTATGTAGCTTGGAGTGGAAGCTACAAGATATGAGTATGAAAAAGGAAATATACCTAGATATTCATTAAAGCATATAGGACACACATGAAAAGTGCTACAGAATAGCTGATTTTTTTTTTCCTCATTGTATTGCATCAACCGAGGAATATAAAAATCTGGAGATGAAAACCCAGAAATTGCCCACCAATCTGTTTTGCTCTGTACATTGAATGGATCTAGCAACATCTCATGTTGAAATCCCAGGTGTGAAAGAGATGAACTGCGGAGCCATTCTACCCATTTATATAGTACAAATTGGCCTAAGTCTCCAGCCCAAATGTTGTCTAAGCCATTGTAGAGCTTAGAAATACTATCAGAGTCCAACCAGTGGGCCAAAATCGTAAATTGTGGGGGCATATAGCACGGATATGATTTAGGCAGAACACATGTCAAAGAAATAGGAACAAGGTGCTGAAAATTGAATGTGTAAACATTTTCCACCAAAACATCTTTTGAGGAAGACTTGCTATTGTTTCCACTGAGTTCACATTTACTGGAAGTCAATGGTAGCCTCACAGTAATAGAAATATTCTCAGGAAGTTCAACATGTATGGACATCTGCAAAAAAACTATAAAGTTATGTTAGAATATTTCCATGACCTCCATTATACATCAGAAAGCTACAACCTTTGGCATATTTAACCTTTAATGCACGAGGGCCTCCATCTTCTCTTTCAACAACAAACACATCATCCTCATAAATTGTGTTAAATGCCAGTATCCGTTATCAGAAACACCAAAGAGAGTGAAAATAAATAAATCTGGAAAGGTAATGCAGATGTTTCTATATTCAAACAAGAAAAGGGTCCAGGGGTATAGCTCACGATTAAACTAGGAAAGATTATAAATGACACTAATCTAGCAGAATTGCAGGTGATAATTCAAGATAATACAAAAATAACAGAGAAGAAAAACTAGAAGATGTTCAACGGTATATTTTCAAATAACTCTTGCATAGAAAAATCCACGTGAGATCTTCATCCACTACATGCAAAGAAAACATCTATGAAACCAAGATGGAAGGAATATTATAGACTGAAAAGATAGGAGAGCATATATGTCTCACTGTAGAAATGGATCACAATATTTCCTGTATACAAATTCTGAAGATGAAAGCCTAAAATATTCGGTAAAGAGTTCTGAATGTGGTAAATTTTCATAAACATTGCATTCAAACTAAAACATGAATCTGAAGTAAGTCACACCACAAAGACATATATAACACATGTTTTGTCTGCCATATATACACAAAAATATATCAATAGTATGCTAAAATTTTTGGAGCTAAATAAAACTGGAATTGTCAAAAAATATAACAAGCACAATACAAAATTCAACTAGATGCAAGCACCAGACCAATTACCTAATGAAGATATACCAGTGTAGAAAATAAAAAAGGTTATGGAGGCTTTGGGCCCAATTCATGGATAGTAACATCCTACAATTTTAGATTAGAGATGCAAAGTTAAACTGAAGTCATATAACATTGGACTTGGGACATGGAGAGTTAAGTTGTTTACTGTATCTTATGTCCCCCCTACAAATGTTTTTAACAAAAGAATTATGGTTCAGGTTTGATATGATGCTGATTGTGTTCTTAGTCATTGCATTTGTTTTTTTTTTGGAGAGGGGTGGGAGGGGGGGGTGGGTGGATTAAAAAAATGAAATTCATTGAATCTCGTGCACTAATGAATTTAACGGCAAATTAAATCAGCCAAGCAGGTTTTTATATAAAATTTGTGAAAAAATCATCAAGATTAATTTTTATTTGTTTTAAAAAATATATAATAGTATATGTATATATTTATGTGTGTGCATTCATTTATGTATGTATCTATGAGCATGTTTTTGAACATTATATGATGGTTAACATGTTTTAGTCTTGAGACATTTTTGGATCAAAGTTGAAGTTATAAAAAATATTTGTGTCTTTTGTTTGAATATATGGAGTTTATCAAAATCTGCTTAATTCATTTTCCAAATGTAATGGGAAATGCTATCATATTTTTTGTCCCTAGTCCCTCATCTAACACTTCCTTGGCCCTCACACAACTTGAGAAGTCTGATATCTGAAGGTTGAATAGTCTCTTTTAAAATGAACAACACATGTTTGCAAATGATTCTTCCTCCGTTCTTCCTTGAGAGACCTTCCTTAAATAGATTCATGGAGGAGGCTAGAGGATGGTTGTAGATCTCTCGAACTTAAGGAACTTGAGTCTAATAAGTTCAAAATCTCCTAGTGTAAGAGAATCGATTCATTTAGTGTTGATTTCCTCAACTCATTCAATGGTGTTATATGCAATGGGTCATTACTGAGATTCAAGGGTGGAAAATAGAGTTGTAACAACACCCCCTAATGTGTGAGGTAAGAAGAGGAACTAATGGTTGAAACAAATTCTAATAAACATAAGTTATCAGGAATTCCAAGGAAAGAGCTAAAGATCAAGGAACTAGTGAGTACTTGCAATCGATTGTCAACAAAATGACAGGCATACCAATGCTTAGAAGAGAAAAAAAGCATGGCTACCAACATAATGCACTATGAATCCATGTAATAATATGTAAGACCAGGGCCATGAAAAAAGTACACAACGGGTCCATGTCATGAAAATGATCACAGCCATGAGAAAATGTAATGTGGATATGTCATAATATACATCAAGAAGACAACTAATACCAATGGGAATATGTAGTAATCGTAAGATAGTGATATAATCCATCACAACTTAGGAGGGGTAGCATGAGTGACATGCCTCCAAAGCCCAAGGTATTTATTCCAACCCCGATGGTCATTCACTAGAGACTTATATGCCAGAATGAAAATTAGCATGAATCTTGTACCTGACAAGAGGCAAACCAAACAAACCTATCTTGAGAAAATGTTGAACTGCCACTCAAATCTTTCTTGGTTCAAGGTGGGCAGTGTCATAGATTTTACCTAGGAACAAAATGCACCATCCATGTTTAGTTAAAGAAAACTGCATGACACTAATTCCCTAAGTAGTTGATCTTATATCATAATTCCAACTTCACAAGTTTCACTACATTTGAAATATTTCACATACATGCGTAAGTCCAGTCCATACCTCCTAATATGAAGAGAAAACATATCCACAGGAGAGTAAGAGAAAAATCGGCAGTATATGTTTATTTCCCCTAGAAATGGCAATGCCAAGACCTGTTCCTACCTAAAGCACAGAGATCAAGCAACATGTCACCAAAATATCTGGAATAAAGCAATACAAAGAATGCAATTATTGTCTTGAGCATCTCAATCATTTAAGACAAAAACATCTCTGTGTTGTGCAAAAATTTGAGGATATTTGGGAAAAGGAAGAAAGAGAAACTAAAAGTTCCTAAAGACATATAAGATGTCAATTTACCAAATCCGCTATGTTACTAGTGCATTCTCCTTTAGCTGTAATGTCCCCAATGTTTTCTTTGATTGAAAATGCTTTGTAGATAGGAGTGCGAGTTGATGTTGACGATACTGTAGCAATATTTTAACAGAGCAGAGAAATAAAAGAAAAAGATTAGTTTTCAAACAAGTAGCCACTTTTGATATGCATTTCATATATAAAAAATGTGATAAATACATGAAGACAACAAGTACTAGACTAAAAACTTTAAGCTATTAGGAGAGATGGATACAAATATGGGAATACATCAGAGTTTTAGAATACTTTTACGATGCATCTAGATGTTAGCCTTTGGGGTTACTCCAAAAGTGTTTTCAACTTGCTAGGAGAGCTCTATGCCTCCTATCTCCTTTTCCATGCTTCATGGACATATGCATGGCTCGGTTTGGATGGAAGCTTGAGAGGTTAATCTTGCCATCCTCTAGCAACATTCTAATCTATTGTCAAGTGATTAGTTTTCTGAGTTTGTAGCAACGGTTTGATAGCTTGAGAGGTTAACAAGATCTTGAGTAGTCACTATGATCAATGCCCCTGCCAACTACTTGGGGCAGATTTGTCTTATTTCCTGCGAGAAATATCCAGTGGCACCTCTAAGATGTTTTACAGTCGATAATTCTAGATTTTCTCTTTGCTTATGAAATTTGTTTTTAGGGCTTCTAATTAGAAAGACATAATCTTGTATTACCTTTCTAATTTTCTTCTCTTCCCTTTTCTCCATTCAATTGGACCTTCCTTAGAGGATTACATCTTTCTTCCTAGTGTTCCTAGTGGATTGGAAAATATTTGGAGAATCAAAGATACTTGTGACACTGGTTTTAATTAAGTCCACCTCCTAAGATCAGAAATGTTTGCCTTTCTACATATGTGAGGCTTTACAACAGAAAATTGACCTTACAAGATTTATGTAGATCTTTCTTCACCAAATTTATCTCCTCCTTCTATCCTATCTCGGTAATTGGAGGTGATAAACACTATATATATGCCCAAGCCACAAACATAGATGATATTAGGCTAGTCAGATATCTACATTGCCCCCTTCTATTGGTATGCAACTACATTCACGAGGCCACAAAAATGTATCTGCTTTTAGTGCAGAGTTGTGCCCATATCAAGCAACCAAATGTCCATCACTAGATTTTTATCTCTGGCCTCAAATGTTAGGAGGGGTTCAGCTGATCACCACCACATTGCTCCTCCCATGATGCCCTGGCTAAATCTTCAACATCACGCATTCTATACAGGACATTATTGTTGGTCTTTGCATTGATACCTTGGTGATGGAGATGAGGATGGCTCTGCTCCCTCCTCTACATATTACCTCTATATCTGGTATGGAGTATTGATTTCTACAATTTAAAATTTTCCTTCTAGATTCACCTTTTCTTTCAATATCACTTGTATCTCTATATCTTTTAGCTTTCAAGAATCAAGAGTAGTAATTGTAAGATAGTGATATACTCCATCACAACTTAGGAGGGGTAGCATGAGTGACGTGCCTACAAATCCCAAGGTATTTTTTCCAACCCCGATGGTATGCTTCTACATCACGTGAATGGATAAAAGATTGGCATACAACAATGTATCAAGTATCAACACTTAGCACTATTCTTGCCTCTCCAAATTGGGAACTAAAAATTTTTTGATCCACACTTAGAAGCTGAGAAAGCTCAACTTGAGATCCTAAATATTGGGGATAAAAAACATGAATGGAATCCCCATCAAAATCTGCACCAAGTGGCCACCATATTAGAGGGTTAATAATCATTGTAGATCCCATATGTATGTATGATTACAATCCATGTAATGAATGTTTGTGGACACTCGGAGGACCATTGATAAAAAAAAAATCCTTATCATGCAAATCTATTTAAGCTAATCTCTAGGAAACATTTTCCTCCCTTGAAACTAAAGTGTCGGAATTTTGACCAAGGGAGGAAATATTATAGATGCAACAGTTACACATGCCAATACCAGCCATCTGCCACAACTATCATAAAGACCAATCATCATTCTTAACTTCTATAGTGTTTAAACTCTGTAAGGTCAATTCATACAATGTTTCTATGAACAAGTGTACATAGACCAATTCAACTCGATCACTAGGACCAATCCACATACCAAACCTGGTCTAAAACATTATAACAAGCATATAACATAAGTGATAGGAGAATATGACTTGGTTACTACATTGATCCACCTTGGGTGTTATCAATATGCCACATGGATAAGTGAAATATTGCATATTAATTTATTACCAATTAAAAGCCTACTAACCGCTGGGAAAAAATAATACTTCACCTTGTGTATTTATAGATATTTGCTACTAATTGTAATTCCAAAAGCCCAAGGTCTTTGTTCTGACCCCGATGGTATGATTCTACATCATGTGAATGGATAAAATATTGGCATACAACAATGTATCAAGTATCAACACTTAGTGCTATTCTTGCCTCTCCAAAATGGGAACTAAACATTTGTTGATCCACACTTAGAAGCTGAGAAAGCTCAGCTTGAGATCCTAAATATTGGGGATAAAAAACATGAATGGAATCCCCATCAAAATATGCACCTAGTGGCCACCATATTATAGGGTTAATAACCATTGTAGAGCCCAGATGTACATATGATTATAATCCATGTAATGAATGTTTGTGTACACTTGGAGGACCATTAATCAAAACAAAATCCTTATCATGCAAATCTATTTAAGCTAATCTCTAGGAAACATTTTCATCCCTTGAAACATTTCAAGCCCTAAGAAGGCAAGATGTTGAACCACTTTCTTAGTAGATCTTGAATTTCCACTATGATTTCCTAACTCATTCATAAATATATTTCTTTGAGAATCACAACGAGCAAGAACCAAATCATCCAAACATGCACTAAAAGCATCTAAGGATAAAAATTCAATGAAAATAAATTCAACTGAATTCAAGCACTTCACTGTAAATTTAGAAATCATTTCAGTTTTCATTTTTTGTTTTCAAGTTAGATATTGTTTTCAAGTTTTCACATTTCTAATTTTATTGCAATGTGGCAGAATGATTGTGGCAGTACAGGAACAACCCCAAGATAGGATGATCACGGAAAGGGGCCAGCCAAAGAACATGTAAAGTGCCAGCATTGCTCTATCTTTAGCTATTTTAGTTATTTACATAATTGAAATAATGTTAATTTTGTTCAAATATGTAGACGCCTGGCCATGGTGCACTTGATTCTTCCCTCAATGAGGAAGAGTTTTCTTCATCCCCATGTCCATTGCTGTTGCTGCAAAAAAAGGTGCGAAAATAAAAGTTGGAACTTGAACGTTTGGTAGACGTTACGCCTCAAACACCTGAATCAGCAATGAGGATAACACAACTTATGACGCAGCTAGAAACATATAAGGTAATAATAAAAAATAAAAAGAATATTTTTTTTGTTTTGCATGAGATCAATTGTGATAGTTTTATTTTTAATTTTTAAATTAACTAAACTAACAAAAAAAATCTTTTGTATGTAGCATTATCTGACACCTGCTACCCCCGGTGTTGGTGGTAGTAGGACATAAAGGCAAGAGATTTCCGAGTGAACCTCTCGTACACCTTATACGCCTTTAGGTGGCAGCCAAGAAACGCACCCTGCCCAAGAAGACACCCAGCCAACCGATGAATGTGTTGGCAGTGATGAGTCTGGTATGGCCAACTATATTATTTCGTTTCCTAGAGCTACACGTGTCACCTCCACGAGGACCATTGATGGCACGTTTTTGGTGAACTATGAAGGTGTTCCCATAAAGCACGTACAATTCCCAGGTAAGTTTAAATATTTTAAATATTTCATTTACTCTATCTAAAACATATTTTATCATGATTTTTATTTTTAAATTAATGATAATATCTTTTTTCTGTGTAAGAAACAATGAGTTCTATAGGTTTTTGAAGAGCAAGGCATTGATAATTTTTTTCCCAACCATACGCACAAGGTGGAATTCCAAGAATTCCAACCTGAAAAAAGAACTTTTAGATTATCTAGAAGCCCTTTTTGTGGTGGGCACATTTGATAGAACAACGGTGGCTCGGGTAGTTGGAAAATATCTGAAATATACCAGGGACACATATAGGACACAATTGAAAATTAACTCTAGACACGAGTGTCCTCTCACAATTCCAGAGAGGGAGTGGAGAGAACTCATTGATGACAGAAAAGAGAAAAGGGCCAAGAAAGAAGGAAAAATGCTAACTGGACCCACAAGGTAAATTACAATTTTAATACAATAGCTTTAATTTTCTCTATGTCTAAAATAAAAGTGTGCTACATCATATCTGACTTCAAGATTTTGATGATAAGTTGCCTGACACCTCGAAGGCAACCAAAGCTAGGATTGAAAAAAAAGGCCATCAAAAGCTAGGTTAGGGTGGCTACTTGAAATTAGCCGCAAGAATTGTAAGTAGCTAAACATCTTATAACTAATTTTATCACCTTCCAACATTTTTGTAATCCCATCAAATAACATTAAAAATACACAATCATATGTAATGTAGGGTGATGAATTTAGAATGAAAACCATAGAGGAAGACAGAGATATCACTTTCCGTTTCAGCTATCAAGCCGTAGTTGAACATTGTAGAAGCTTGGGATAGGTCCCAAGATCCAGAATGCCTGATAAGGTAAAATGTTAACCTTTCAATATGTTTGTTTTCGTTCATAAATTTAATGTCTAACAACTTTGTTTAAATCAGGGGAGCAACACTTTCAACAAGCCAAATAACCCAATTGTCGAGAAGTGCGTTGAGAGTGAAATATTGCCAGAAGTACATGGTCCTCATGTGCAACCTGATCGTTGTAGTGGGGACTAGGCCGACAATGCTACTATCAATGAGGACCATGACGGTAATTAATTTCCACTTATAATTTTTTCTAATTATACCTTGATGGTTGTGTCCTTGTAACATTTTTTGTTTAAATGACAGAGAATGTTGTACTTGAGCATCCTACCACTAGATAGGAACACAGGGCAACGGTTCCAACGGTGACAACTGGTGCACTAGGTAAATAATATCATTGCAATTTTTTTTATTAATATTACCAAACTAGTTCAATGATATTTAAAAAATGAAAATGAAAATTTAATATTATCTGTTTTTGTAGGCGATGCCTCATTATTGCATGAGACCAGACATCGTGACTATGCAACTAGGTCAACTCTGTGGGAAAGGCACGAAACAGGAGTAGATCATGATGATGTTGATGATGTAGTTAGGAGCTTTAGAAGTAGGAAGAAGAAAAAGAAAATTTGATAATGTAAAATATTGTATTATTATAAGACAAATGTTACCATACTTGGAACATTTTTTGTGTTACATTAAAAACTCATTTATCATACTATTTTTATGTCAAGCACTTTCAATGTTTTCTTGTGTACTTTTTGTTGCATTGATTTTTTATTGGTTATTGAATATATTTTTTTTCTACTCTTGAAATGAAATATAGATTGGGTATTGGGGAATTGAGAGTGATGTGAGGGGGGGGAGGGGCCATAACAGATTCCACCTTCACATGGTTGGCCCTGTTTAGTAGAGAATAATTTATTGGAGTGATTTAATCTTGGAGAAAACCTCCCTCGATCCAACGTAGCAACAAAAAGTCACTGTTGACTTAGTTTCTACTCTTTTAGATTGTGGGAGGCTTGTTCCAAGTTCAGGCGACTCCAATAAATTGTTCTTGAAAAAAATAGAAGCTTATTCAGGTATGTTTTGACATTCTCAACATATGTTCTAACATTATCATAAGAATGCATCTTAGAGTAAAAAATACTACATCAATTACTTGTATTTATTGTATAGATAATTATGGATTTTGAATGAATTGGCAGTGCAGGTACAAATCCTCTTGCATCATGAGCAATACAACTTGTCAACCAGGGTCATGTCCAGGATCTTTTTGCTTGTGCACTTGACCAGGTTCGTAGTGTCACATTTTTTAAGTTCCTTTACAGTTCATAATTCAATATGAAGCTTGTTCATTATTATTATCTGGTTTTTTGTATGTGTTTTTTCATCTATTTGATTGTAAGTTTGAACATGCTTTTAAACATTGAAACTTTTTTTTTAAATACTATTTTTATACTTGTTCTAGTTATGGTGATATAACCACCATTGTATCATATCCATCTTATCGCATTCCCTTGGGTTGTAGTTAGGTTCAAAGGAACTCCAACTAGTTCCAATTCCCTCACATTCCTCTTGGCCAACAACATAAATTTAATATATGTGGGTTCCCCAGCCCAATGACCCCTTTTGTAGTAGAATGAGCGCCCCTGTTCTAGTAATTGTATATCTTCTATATTAGCCTAAGAGTGGACCTAGAGTATTTGTAGCCACAATTTCTCCCTACCACCATTTTCTGGAAGTCTATTCTATTAGGTCATAAACTATCCCAGTATAAGTGTATTCTGTTAGGTCATAGGCTATCCTAGTTGGGAATGATGTCAAGGTGTTGCCATGGTGTAATCATGCTTGGGCATGATGTAGAATGCTTCAAGTGTAGAATGATTCAAGAGATATTCTCAAGGTGACTAACTGTATCTTGTTTTGAATATGAATTTAGATGCAGCTACAATGTTTCAAGCTATTAGCTTCAAAATTTCCTTCTTCTCAAATCAACAGGTATGGAGCCTATTTCTTTAGATATTTGAAGCCCTCTTAGAGATGTCATACTTGGTAGGACTTCTTCTTTCATTTGTTAACTTTTGAAGTAGATCCAGCTCTACCTTGAACCTTTTAATAGGGCTTAACGTAGTCACTAGAGACAAGGGCTAAACTTCACATCTAGTGTCTCAACACTATTACCATCACTAAATTTTTCCCATTGACCACCAAAATAGTGGACTTATCCAATTTTGGTGTTTGTGTTAACCATCTAAAATTAGTTGTGCACTTTTCCTTTAAAATTTTGCAAAAGATAGTTGAGTTATGGAGTCTTTTACACTGTGATGGTAGCATAAGACTAATTGGTATAATTTGTGTGATTATCATATATAGTTGGTCTTTATATGAGATATTTCCATCACTTGAGTGTGTAACCATGCTAAGCACTAGTAAAAAGACATTCCATTCTTGATATGGTAAGATTCTTAGACAAGAAGGCTAAGATGATAGTGGCTACTACCTTCATTTGTTGTTGCTACTTATCCTGATGAATAGGCCAACACCAACATGTCTTTGGTTATACAGAATGGTCTTGATGGTGATGGGTCTTTCCATTTTTCCATCAAATTCTAGTCCATTATGCTTGGCCTCTGTGTAGCTATAATGGAGTTTAGAATTCCTTGAATTTCCTAATCCTTGTTCATCATATTCCATTTGCTTTAGGATCTTGGAACTAATGCCTCTGGTATGCTTTTTCAAAGTCACCAATCTGCGCTAGAGAAATGTCTACGGAAAGTGAGCTTAAAAAGGTGGTTTTAGTCATGGTGTTGGCTTTAGCAATGGCAAGGAAGGTGGTATTGCTTCCTCGTAGTCTTGGACATCTGCTTGGAGCCTTTCCAAGGCCACCTCCTTCTCCACTAACACTTGTTGCAATTGTACCATCATTTGAGTGAACCCACTTTCTTTCCAACTATCCATCTAGATGACCACCTCACCAAGGCATACAAGCTTCACTCTATACTTATCCCAATCGAAAATGACTATTAAATGAGAGAATCTTGACATTTTGTTATTTTTTCTATTTGGCTTCACTCTATGTTAGTGTTTGTTATTTTGTTATTTGTTCTTTTGCTAGTTTATCTTCTTGCTTTTCATCTCTCCTTTTGAGGAGATGCCTTGGGTACCCCCACATTGCTATGTTTTCTTGATGTATGTTAACTAGTCATAAGTATCGCTCTGTTTTTCATTATAAAAATGTTAATACACTACCAAAGACACTATCAAAATTTCAAATGACAGCCAAAACAGTGACCGGTCTAGTGTATAATCTAGCAAATCACATAGTATTGGTAATAACATTTCAATGTTAGCCTTCAGGTGTAATTGGCAGCAAGATGGTTGAAAAGGTGTTGAATGCAAAAGAGCTGCCCCAAAACAATAGGAAGATCAATTATATGTGAGGTCTATCTCACCTACAACACAAGCTAAACGGCCAGTGAAGCTAGTATTATCTCCAGATAGCACATGCTTTGGAAGGATGCTCTCAAAAAAATATTTGGATATGGATTTGAGACACATGGTACTGTGTTATGCTTGTGTGTTTCTAACTTGGAATTAGAGCTTAATTGAAGATTTTTGTCTAGGCTTTTTTTTGTATGACAAATTTCAGGATTTATTATTATTTGAAAAATTTGACTGCCCATTGATGATAAATATTTAGATATGGCTTTAAGACACATGGTACAATGTTATGCTTTGGAATTTGAGCTTATTTGAAGATTTGTATCTAGGATTCTGTTTGTAGGAAAAATCTCAGATTTTAGCATTATTTGCAAAATTTGACTACCCATTGATGATGGCAATGTGCATTGCTTGAGAGCCTTAGTTGTACGAAAAGATATTGTAGAGCCTTAGTTGTATGTATAAGATATTGTAGAGTTGTGAAAGCCTAGTTCATATATGGTTTTCCCTTAAATGAAGAATGATAACTCATCGATTATTTTGCATGCAATGTCTATTTCTTTCTTGGGTTACCCATGAATTATTTTATAGCCCTGGCTACCATAGAGGAAGCCAAGATGAGCCTTCTGAGTATGTATTTAAATGGTTCTCTTATCTATCTGAGTTTTATCTACACCCAGTTATAGGTGTCTCCAACATGGCTCTTGTTTGGCTTATGTAGATTTCTTACATGAACAGTTATTAAGTTCCTCATTAGAAGTGTACATAGATACTTAGCAGTAGATATATTTAAGAGTGTTCTTTTGACATCTCATTGTTTGAAATTTTTTCATTAAATATTGAAGCATATACTAAATATTAAATATTGAAGCATATATTAAATATTGACTTAATTGTTCTCAACAATAGTAGGAACCTGCAGCTTTTAACAGACAAAGAAGGGTTGAAAATTCAGTGAATACAAAGGCTGCCAAGGTGAAAATGACTACAAAGAAGGCCAACGTGATTTTCATTTCCAAGTAAATCTAGTTAACATTGGGTTGGATATACATTACCATCGGTCTTCCATGCAAGATATTTTCTTCTTGTGATGATGAACATATGCCTTTTGAGTCCCTCACAAAGGTTGATATCTTTTTTACTTGTAGGAAAGTTTTTAATTCAACTTTGAGGACAAAGATTCCCCCTTGTGACATGTTGTTTTATCAGCCCTATCTTTAGTTTGAAACCAACATCCCAACCTTGCATGTGCAAGGGTTATGCTTCTTCTTGGATACTTGAAAGGAAAACATATGAGAGCTCTTCATATTCGATTCAACTATAGGAAATAAGTTTTAGCGATAAATTCACTTAGATATTCTTGATGGACCATTTCTCTGCAAACTTATAGCACCCTTTTGATTTCCATGCATGTTATTTTCTTCTTGTGATGATGAAAATATGCCTTCTGAGTCCCTCACAAAGAGTAATATCTTGTTTACTTGTAGGAGAGTTTTTAATTCAACTTTGAAGACAAAGCTTCCCACTTGTGACAAGTTGTTTTATTAGCCCTATCTTCAGTTTGAAACCAGAATCCCAACCTTGCATGTGAAAGGGTTATGCTTCTTCTTGGATAATTGAAAGGAAAACATATGAGAGCTATCAACCCTATCTTTAGTTTGAAACCAGCATCCCAACCTTGCATGTGCAAGGGTTATCAGCCCTATCTTCAGTTTGAAAATAGCATCCCAACCTTGCATGTGCAAGGGTTATGCTTATTCTTGGATACTTTAAAGGAAAACATATGAGAGTTATTCACATTCAATTCTGATATAAGAAAGAATTTTTAGCGAGAAATTCACTTAGATATTCTTGATGGAAAAATCCTTGCCAGAATGGAGTCTCTAAATCCAAACAGAAATTATTGAAGATTGTTTTGGCTTTAGAAATTGTATTAGACTTCCTATGGATGAATTCAACTCTAGATGCAGCAATATGGAGTGCACATATGGTAGATTTCAATGAGGTCTATTACTTTCATAGACGATCAATAATCTTCAAATCCCTTTCCCACAAAAAACTTGCATCTCCTTGTGATATATATATAGTGGAATGAAGTTTGCCTCTGTCAAAGTGTAGGTCAAACCAAGGCCCCTAATTGATATATGGACCTTGAATGTACATGAAGCTGAAAAATCCTTTCCAACAACCTCCTAGTAATTTAGAAAAATTTATTTTTCCAAGATATATATCGAGTCCTTCAGTGGAGTTTATCTCTAATGCCAAAACTTCCTCAAGTGTGCTACCTTTTTTCTTAGAATAATTTTCAAAAGACCAATTAAAGCATACTGCAATGATTCTCAAAATCATTTCTCTTGTATTTCCAAGAGATATCAAAGAGTCCTTAAGTGCAATTTATCTATAATGCCAAAAGTTCCTCAAGTGTTTCACCATTTTTTTACAATCGTTTTCAAAAGGTCATTTCTTAAGGCATACTACAATGCTTAGAATCATTTTCAAAAGGTAATCGGGTCATAGTATGGAATGTGCATGTCCAATGGGCTATTTAAGCATACTACAATGCTTATAGTCATTTTCAAAAGGTAATTGTGTCATAGTATGGAATGTGCACATACAATGGGCTATTTATGAATATATGTGTGCATAACTACCCTTGTAGGTAGGTTGGATATCTCTTGAGGACATTTTAACCAATGTCCATCATGGATTTTGGGGCTTTAAAGGGTATTTTAGGGTTCTGATTTCTTAATAAGCAGGGTTCAAGGTGTAAAGCCTTCACATTTTTGGTGTAATGCGTTTAAAGTTTTAGGGTCTAAGATTTAAGATGTAGGATGAACTAGCTCAAGGACATTGGATACGGGACTTGTTATGCTATCAGGTTGATGTTATACTCTGTGATTGAGTTGGATATTCTAGAATTTTTGCAAAACCAGAAAATATACTTGGGAAAGATTGTGATTTGAGTTTTCAGTTGATTCACATATTTCCAGGTTTTATCAGCATTGCAGTGTATTAAGCAGAATGAAGTGTTAACATATGAGGTGAGCTAATTGTTACAGCTAAAATTCGGCATGTATAGATTTTCACTCTAATCAAATTTTAATATGATAATGCAATTTCCTTTTGGCTGGCAGCAAGTGCTGATGTTGGATGAAACTCTTCTCTAAAATGGAATAAGCCTGCATGATCAACACAGTGCTATTTGACTCGATATAGACAACATGTCATATGAGGTTTCTCCATACAATTTGTTACCTGTATATAGAAAAATGGATATGAAATGTGAATGAATTGATTTCTTTTATTTAGAAATATGACATGTTTCCTCCCCTTATTTATTCAGGAATTGCTAGCTCTAGAGGAGAAGATTGGTTATGTTAGCACAAGACTTAGTGAGGAGACTATTTCCAAGTGTTTAGAGAAAAGCTTGTACTCCTCAAAAATAGAGTATGCTTATCAGAGTATGGATATTGAAGTCAAATGCAGCATTTTCTAGGTATTTATAATATCTGTGGGGAGATTATCAAAGAATGAAGTAGGCTTGGACTTTAAAATTTGTTTGTAGATTTATAGGTTTAGTTCATAGTTTTAAAGTGTAAAATTTTCTCCCTCTTCAGATTTAAAAACATATGGAAACCCTTTCTTCTAAGAGTATGAAAATGATGGTATGAATTGTTTATAAAGGAAGAGTATGCAGAAAGAGATGAGCTAGGCAGTTTAAAGTGCAGTCATAGTTATCACGAGGCCTGCATCAAGTAGTGGTTGCTTCAGAAAAACAAGTGTCCAGTCTGCAATATTTCTGTCATTTCATAGCAGGAAAATTATGGTCTGCTGCATTTTTTTTCTATTTCTATTAGGGGAATATTAGGATCAATGCTTTGATGAAGCAAAAAACCCTTCCCTTGATTTTATTTCCTTGGCCTGGTGTTTAAAATTTTAGAAAATCCTATACACGTAAATATCCTTTGTTGAACCTGTATTCTCATGACTATTCCTTTGATAATGTTCTTTTTTTTTTCTGGTAAATTATGCTTATAATATTCCTTCTACAGATATGGATAGCATTATTGCTAGTTATATGGCTAGATTTATTGTCATTTTAAGCTAAAGAAACCTCAAAACCTAGTTTTGCTTAAAATAACATGTTCTAACTTTAAGTGGCTTGAATCTCCTTTACAAATTCATATAAGGCATGGTTGTTTCTAAATGAAGTAAGTTATTTATAGTAAAGTTAGTCCATATTCAGTTTTAATGCTTGATTCATTTTTTCAGATTTTACCATATTTTCAGAATACAAACATAGCTAGTTTTGGTTATCTTTTCCTGTCATTCACTATTTAGTTTTCCCATTCTGAAGTTGCTCTGCTATGAGTGAAATTGGAAGTCTCTATACCATGGTGATAAAAAATTCATGCCGGTCAGTGCAGATCTTCCAAGCCACTGTGAGGACTTGGGTGCCTAAGAGGCATGTTGTTACATTTGATCCATGAGCTTTGGCAGCTCATAAAGAAAAATGTTAATCCAGTAAAGGTTGGTGAACACAGGTGTAGAAAGATGCACTGAAGTTGTGATCTTGTTCAGGCAGTTGGGGAGGGAAGAATTAATGAAAGGAGAAAATCAGTTCAAGCTGAGGAAGGATCTTTTTTTTCTGATCAGGTCATATGACATGCTATATTTTTTCTCTCTAGAGTCACAGAGAAAATACTGAAAGGAAAAAACTAGTTCAAGGAAGGATCTTGTTTTTTGATCAAGTCATATCAAACTCTTGAAATTTATGGCTCACTACGGTTACAACACTTAGCACTGTATAAGTGATATTTTAGATGTCGTTGTGTGTGTTGGTTTCAAGTCTAATATCAATAACTTCAGTTGTTTTCCTTAATGTTGATGAAGTATGCAATGTAGTGTTTTCCCCAATAGCTATATGCTAGGTTAAAGAGTATTGCATATTTGGGGAGCACACTTTTTCATGTACATTGTTGGTTGAACGCATTTCATAAGGGACTGAGTTTAAAGTGCTTGCTTGGCTAAGTTAGACGCAGATACCAAGACACCCATTCCTGTGCATATTTATCAGTCCACAAGTTACACATTTTTGAGGAGTGTTGAGTTTCATCGAGACATTGTATGACTGCTGCTTCACATAAAGATATAACGCTGATGGGATATCTCTCTTGCAGCATTCACTACTGATAATACTCAGAGACTGAGCTTATTCTGAAGAATTCCTAGCTGATCCATTTATACTAGGTGGCCACAACATTCCGATGTTCCAACCTTATGGGTTTCTAGGGTAGTTCCTCATCCCTGCATTCATCTCTCACCATGTAGTCTAGTTAACTGAAGAATATTTTTCATTTCCCATTGACAGAACCCTGACGCTCCATTGTCGTTAAGTCCTCGACTCATCACTTCAAATCCCCTTTTGACTTTGCACTCTACAATATCTTCTCAGTCATCCTGAAGATGCTTATAAAATATTACAATTAATTGTTGGCATGAGTTCATCTATTATAATTCTTTGTACAAATTTTCATCCAAAACAAGTTACAAATTTCCTTAATTTTTCTTGATAATCCTTTTGTTTGGCATGTCAGGGGTGTTATGGTTCCATACATAATGTTGGATCTAGGTGGAAACCTCACTGCAGGTAAGCTTTACTTCAAAAAATTCTTCTATAGGTGGTATAGATTGCCTTCAAGATACTTCAAATAAGATTCAATGGATTTATTCAGAAGTATTCAATGGTATGTTTGACATATCTTCCAATGTACTTAGTTCAAGAATCTAATCTATTTCAATTAGTCTCCAAAGTCTCCTCCAAAAAAAACAAGATCCACTATAGATCATATCCCACATTCTATCTTAGATTGTCATAGGTTAGGTTTCTCATCATCAAGAGATTTATCATAGATACATTTTACTGCTCCAAAAAGGGTTATCAAGATCTGTTACCAAGAGGCTACTTCAATGGATTTCAATTCTTCTTAAATGAGGCTTCTTCAATAGGGCTTCAAGTATTCAACAATATCTTCATCAATGCTTCAAACAAGGTCTTCTATGAATGCTCCAAGAATGTATGCTCATATAACAATATGTTTCACTCCTCAAATCACTTAGTATCCAATCTCCAATTTAGCAGCTCCTAACTTCCTTCGTTGAACTAGCTCTTCACTCTGTCCCTACCTTGCACTTGTTTTCATAAACTGAGATTCGACATTATTTGGGAACATATAACACTAGTGCACATTAATGAGGCTCTGCCGCCTTAAAAAAAAGAGTAAATAAAAATAGTAGTCCCTTCTTAATATGGTGACAATATTAAGAAAACAAAGAATGTAGAATCCTCTTCCATAAGTGATCCTCTTCCATAAATTTAGATTCATATCATATATGTGTCTATGACATCGGAAGTTTATGAGCTGCAAATTGTGGTGCTCATGTATCTTAATTTCTAGGGGCCAAATCTGATGGGTAACTACTATGTCAAGGATGCTCAAACTTGCTGCAAGTTTCATGTCTGCATAATAGATAGTATAGTTCTTGGTGTGTAGCTCCAAGCCACTCTTAAAATTAAGAATGCTTTGTTTTATTTCAGAAAATTGTTTATGGGAGTTTTAGATCACTAATCTCAAGTGATGAGGTTGGAAATATGATGTGGTAGAAATAATTTTTAGTGGAATGGTGTGGGTTTACATGAGATATCTTAGTGAAGGGTAATTTGTGAAGGTTAGATTAAGCCAATTTAAAATGCCTTATACAGTGGCTTCCTCAGACTTGAATTTTCTTTGAGAACTATTTCTGATTTGTTGGTTTTGACAAAGAACAAAGTGCTCCCGATGGTGCACCAAAACCACTTTGAAATGTCCTCTAGGAAATGAATTTTCAGAGTTATCTGAGATGCAATCATGGATAGCAAGGTGACCAACCCTTATCCCATACTTTGGGAGACTATGAAGGTGCATGTGTTTCATATTTCTGCGGCTCTTTTAATGGCCATTTGTCGTGGAAGGTAGTGCTTGTTAGCAAAAGTAGTTTATTATTTCAATCCGATGTATTCAGCTTGATTTTTTTTTCTCTATTGTGATCTCCTTGTACATTCATTGATATTTATTTGTCTTATTTACTATTGTGTTTTTGTTTTCACTTGAATTGACGAGGTCTAGTATGGAAGTAGAAACTGGGCTACTTTATTTGGTCATCAGGATACACTCCATGAGATAAATTCAGTTATTTAACACAAATAAATCCTATTTGATTATTTTTATTTCTATGTTGTTGTAATACATCTTTACTACTGGACATTGGGGGACACATTATATTTTGGTTTTTAGTCTCTGGTTAATATGGATAAAGTTTTTTAGTTTAGATTTCTAGATAGCTATGATGACCATAACATTTTAGTGAATGCGGACATGATCGCAGAAAGAACATCTAAGGGGCTAAGTTGTCCAACTTACAGTATAAAAATAATCTTATCTTAATTTTAATGATTAAGGATAAAGTTAATGCAGGGGTTCTTTTTCTGGTCAACAGGACAATCTGTTTGACTGTTTTATTATTTCGATCCAAACAGAGGCTATTTGCCTCTTGATATTCTTACCTTGCTCAATCTATTGTTCACAGTAGGACATTGGAGCAATACATCATATTTCCTTTCAGTCTCAAGTTAAATGGACAATGGTTTTCAATTTTGATCACCGGGCCACTATGATAACCTCAATTTTTTCAATGAATGCAGACATGATTTCAGAAAGAACATCTAAGGGGCTGAGTTGTCCAAGTTGCAGTGTACAAATTTTAAACATTCCTATCTCAACTGCTATGATAAAGGAAATTTGACTTGCAGGTAAATATTTTTGCTGATTTATAAGGTGGTGCTAAAGCTGGGTGAGAAACCCTTGGGTGAGCACGTAGGGCCAACATATAGGAGCACATGTAACCTTGTGATGTATTTGTGGGTTTTCATGAATTTGATTGTGTCTTTCTTCTCTTTTCTTGTAGTTTGATAACTTATATGGATGTAGATCCTCTCCCATAGATGGTCTTATGCGAGCCACATATATCATGATTGTTGGTAAGGTTGTTGTTGTGTGTGAATATGGAGATGTCGAAGATCCATTCTGTGTCATGCGACCTCTTACGGAAGCCCTTACTGAGGATATACTTGGCACTGCTGATATTTTTGTGAAGAATAATGCCATTGTTTGCAACATTGGTTTTTTAGACAACAACTTTTACATTAAAGGTTTTGAAAATTTCGCTCTTGTTGAGAAGAGTAAGCCATCACAGTACCTATCGAGGTCATTTGCCATCACAGTACACATTCCTTGAGATGCTCTGATATCATTGGACGTATTCCTGGAGCTGGAAGCCTGCACTTGTTTTTTTTCCATATATTTTATTTTTCGTCGGTCTTCCGACGCTTTCTATCCACACGTTGGAAGAACAACGAAAAGCCCCACATGTCGGAAGTGCGTCGGAAAATCACACACGTCGGAAGAGCGACATAATTTTGAAAACCTGATAAACGTCGAAAGACCGATAGTTATGGATCGTCAGTAGCACGACGGAGTAAAACGTCGATAGACCGATGGTTTAACTAACATCGGAAGAGCGACGGAAAGCCCCACATGTCGGAAGTGCGTTGGAAAATCACACACGTTGGAGGAGAGACATCATTTTGAAAACCTGATAAAAGTTGGAAGACCGACAGTTATGGATCGTCAATAGCGAGACAGAGTAAAACGTCAGTAGCGCGACAGAGTAAAATGTCAGTAGACCGATGGTTTAACTAACGTCAGAATAGTGATGCTTTTGATAACGTCGGTAGAGCGATGGTTTCGAGAACGTCGGAATAGCGACACATTTTATGACATCATAATAGTGACGATTTTGATAACGTTGGAAGAGCGACGGACGTCTAGAAATGTCGAAAAATGTGTCGCTCTTTTGACACTTTATTGAAGTGTCGGAATTGCGACGTAATGGATAACCACGTTTTGCCTCGCCTTAAAGTGTCACTCTTTGGATGCCTATGTGTTGGAAGAGCGACGATTTGGCCATTGGAAATTGGGCCAAATGTGCTAGTGTCTTCTTCTTCTTGTGTCTTGGAACACTGTTCAACAGATACTTTTACACCTACAAAAATAGGAACCTTCACCAATTTACTATTTGGCATATTGAACCTATCCAATATTGTCTCTACATACCTCCTTTGGTTTAACCAGATATTCCTCTTTTCCTAATCGCATTTAATTTCCATGCCCAAAATATAGTTTGCAGCACCAAGATCCTTCATGCTGAATTTGGAGGACAATTAGGTCTTCAAATCCTAGATAATTTATTTGTCATTTCCAGCCAGTAACATATCATCCACATACAAGACAAAATAAATAACACGATCGCCAATTAATTTAAAATACACATAGTGATCCGCTTTTCTTCTGCTGAAGCCAAACCCCCGTATATATGTATCAAGTTTCTGATACCACATCCTCGGTGACTATTTTAACCCATACAAAGAATTTTTTTAACCTTAATACCAGTTATTTCTTACCCTTCACCGCAAAGCCTTCAAGTTGCTTCATGTAGATCTCCTCTTCCATATCCCCATGAATAAATGTTGTCTTCACATCAAACTATCCTACCTCAAAATAAAAAGCACCAACAACTGATAAAAGTAATCTAATAGAATTTAACTTGGCAATAGGAGAAAAAATATCACCAAAATCAATTCCCGACACCTAGGAATAACCTTCTCCTACCAATCGAGATTTGTATTTCTCCACCTTCACTTTTTCATTCATCTTCTTCTTAAACACCCATTTTCTCCCAATGGGTTTCCTTCTAGCTGGAAACTCCACCAGATCCCATGCCTCGTTTTTGTGCAAGAATGTCATTTCATCAACCATGGCCTCCTTCCATAGTTTCCATCCTTTGAATCCACTTCCTCTTGACACTGTTTGGATCATCATCAGTGATAGATAAAGAAAAATTTGAACATAAAGCAGATGGAATATACCTTTATGGCTTCCTTCTTTCTCGAGTTGATATTCTCAAAGCCGGATTTTGTGCCTGTTCCTGTTCTGAATCTTGTTCTACTCACTAGTAGAAAATGATGAAATTAGTGACTAGGTGACTAAAAAATTTAGTCGCCGCAATTATTTTAGGTGAATTACTACTAAATTTGAGCAATTTTAAGTGACCAAACTAAAAATGACTAACTTAATGACTAATTTATTCCAGGGATAAAATATATGACTAGCTAATAGGTGACTAAACTAAAAGTGACTAATTTAGTCTAGGGATAAATATACGACTAGATAATAAGTGACTAAACTAAAAGCGACTAATTTAAATGACTAATTTAGTTTAGGATTAAAATATTTCACTAGATAATAAATGAGAAAATTAATAATGATTAATGTAAATGGATATTATATTCCAAGAATAAAATTATGACCAAATAACAAGTACAACATGTATATGAATTAGTAATTTATGTTAGTAATTTTTAATTGTGTCACTCCCGAAATGGAAAATTGTAATTTTGATACCAAAGTGTTACATTTCACTATAGGGGTCTATGAATCCATCTGCAATGTCAAAATTTAGAGACAAAGGGGTCTCTGAATCCATCTATAATGTTAAAATTTTGAATACCCTTTGTCTCTATAGTTTTACACTATAGATGAATTCAAAGACGCCCTTCCTTGAATCCATCTGTAGTGTTAAATTTAGAGACAAAGGGGTCTCTGAGTCCAACTGCAGTACTGTTAAAATTTAGAGACCCTCATTTGGAATGTTAAAATTTAGGTAGATGGATTCAATGACCCCCTTTAAGGGGTCCATGCATCCATTTATAATGCTAAAATTATAATAATTTTATACAATATATAGTATAATTTTACAATATATAATAGCTTTATATTCCCCTTGGAAGGATGGACAAGAAAGAGAGTTGTTTATGTTTTCACCGTATTGAAGTCTACCTAAAATAATAAACTTTTAAGAAAATAAACCATCTCCATAACCATATATATATAATTAAATGAAATATCATCCATAGTTATTATAAATTGTGTTAAAATTTATCATATTAACTTAATCATATTGGAGTTATCCATAGGAAATTAATTGTTTTAATATTGAATTTATTGTTTGCACCAATGACCTGCATGGATAGTCAAACCAAATATTGACATTTATATTTATTTGGATAGATTTTAATTTTTTGTTTTCACTAATGCCTTCATTGTAATTTTAGTAAAGGTAATATTTAGATAGTCAAATAAATATTTATATTTATGTTTCTGTGGGCATAAAGTTTATTTTCAAAAATTCATTTATTTATGTTAATAGTGTGATTTGTTTTAAATATGAGGTTAAATCTTCATATTTACATTTAATAAATAGATAAACATAACATTTCTTATGTTGAAAGTGGAAGTTAATTTAATATAGAATTAAATCTTCATATTTAAATTTAGTAAATACTAAATAGATAAACCTAAAATATATATTTATATACCTATTTAGTAAATAGTTATGAACCTTTGTCAATTGTTTAGGTATGAAACTTAGTTAATTTTTCAATTGTCTATGAAATTTTGTTAATTTTGTTAATTATTTTTAATAGTGGATAGATAAGGTAAGTAGATGAAATAGATCCATTTCATGAAAATCGAAAATTGGCTACGAAAGCCCATCTTTGGTGAAAATTGGTTATGCAAGCCCCATGAAAATTGGCTATGAACCTGTTTCCGCTAAAACAAAATAGTATTTCCCTGCAAAAGATTTCTATTTTCTGTGAAAACTAGCTATTTAATCCCACAAAGACTTGCTAAGAACCATGTTTCCATGAAAACTAGTTATTCTTATTGTGATGAAGAGGCCCACTCTAGTTTACCTTATTCTAAATTCTCCATGAAAATTGGATGTTTTGTCCATGAAGCTGGCTCTTTAGTGCCAAATTGTTTCCTTTGGTGGGAGGGTTTTGGTATATTTTGAGATATTTGAGACAAATTCGTGATGTGGTTAGACATTTTTAGGGCTTGTGAATTGTTTTATATATTTATAGCTTCTTCCATGGATAGAAGAGCATTAGAGAGAACTTGGAGGCTTTTGAGGAGGCAGGAAAAAATTAATTCACAATTCAAGTCAGCAACTTTGAAGTTGGAATCACAGGTATTTAGCTGGGATTACATTTTTCTTATTTTCATGCATGTTTTACTACCAGTTACAACCTTAAAAAATGGATGCAGTTCATTAGATATAGTTGATCATAATAATGAATTGTCAGGGGAAGTGCATGTTGGTTGTGTAAATTCATCAATTTTATATGCTCGTCTCCCCGCCCCGACAAGATCTTACCCACTCAAGTTGTACATTGCTAAAGAATCATATGAAGTCATTTGACTCCCATTGGTCTACTTGAAACATTCCCACCCCCCTAAACCTAATGAATTATCTCATTTTTTCAAGTACTTGAAGTTTCCCCTGTTTGTGAAATGGACGAGGGAGAAAGCATGTGTTCATTCCATGGCTTTTGATTTTCTTTTGCTAAGGGATCAACCAGCTAAACAACGTCAAAGATCATGTTCTTATCCAACCATATTTCTCGCCTATCGCCCTGTCAGTGGAGGCAAAGGCATCAATCGTTCTTCGCGCACACGTTTTAACCACCTCCCTTCACTTCCAGATTGAAGCCTAGTAGCATACACCTCCATTTTTTTTTTTTACAAAGTAAATGAAATTTGAATGCAAGCATATAAAATCATTTGAAAATCCTACATTGACTTCGATCTAGTAACTATATGTTAGATCCACTCGAGGGACAAGAGATATGGGGCTCTCTGATTGTGTGTCTGTGATATGGGATTCGTATTTATTATCTAATTAATATCCTTATCTACTCCCTTGGGAATTTTCTTCGGCCACTTATTCTAATGTTTCAAAGGAAAAACTAGGAAATATTTCGGTGGCACACTCTTCTGATAGACAAGACATGATACTGGAGATCACATCCATGTGAGTGATTAAGGAGGTCTTATTTTAATGGAATAAAATGTAAGTGAGGTCGGATGGAAAGGGTCATTAAGGTTCATCTAAATGTGATTGTTAAGATTCATTACTTCTGGTACCATGAGTTAGGAAAATGGATACCATTATGTTTCTATAAAATTGTGAAGGTTTTTTGCAGAGTCTACTACATGAGGGTTTGTCTTTCCAAGGATATAATTTTATTAGTGTTAATTTGTAGTCAATACATAGTTTTTAATGTGTGGCTATTGGGGATAGAGAGGATAAGAATAATTTTGTTAGTAATTTTATTTTCCATATAGTATAGGCCTTAGGGTGTTTTCCTATAGTGGTGGTGTCTAGGTGTTTGGGTGCTCAAGTTGTTGGGGCTAGTGGAATTCAAGGTGGAGGAATTGTAGTGGATATTAGAACTCTTCCAAAGCCCTCATAGTATAACTCAAATGGTTTTGTCTATAGTGTATTTATCCCACTCGTGGCCATAGTTAGAACCTCTCGTGGTGGGATTGGGCTCAAGGAACCAAGTGCAAAGGAACCTATGAAATTCCCATAAGGAAATTGATTATAACTCTTTCCCTTCACACACTCAGTTGAGATCATATTCATCCTTATGGTTAGATCAATCTTTCAATCAAAGTAAATCTCAAGGGATAATTCCCACTCCCACATCTAGTGCTTTTATGAGACACAATTAAGATAGGCATTTAAATACATTTCAAACTAGTTACTAGGGGGGAGGGCTGGTTACCTTAACCTCTACCATGCTTTTGGACCTTGCTTCCTTCCAAGCCTATAGGGTGGAAAATTTCTCTATGTGAACTTGTCCTTTCAATGGATGGTAATTGAAATAGTTCAAAGGTGGCCTATCGGTTATTTATGAACAAGGCCTTGAATTGGATTGCAATATTATAATAATGAACAAAATACACTACTTCTTCTTATGGAGATAAAAACTACCTAATATATAACATAACCCTTTTCCTTCAACGCAAACATCAATCAAATGAAACAAATTTAGTTAAGACAGGGGTCAACCCTGGCCCTTATATGCATTTGAAGTCATCTTAAATATGTAGCTTAGGTCAGCTCCATACATTATAATCCAATGTTGCACACATACATATTTCAATATTATCCAAAGTTAGGTGCCTCAATCGTTGGGGTATTTGTCCCATATACCCCTTTTAGACCTACAACATAGGTTTCTTGAGCTACCTCAATTCACATTTTTCTTCCATACATCACTTACGTTAAAATATGTTTGAGGAGACATTCAGTCCTAATGCTGCCAAGAATTATGTGCCATACTTTGCTTCTATCAACAATTCTGTGCCATACTCTATTTTCTTGTCTCTTCTTCTTCAACTTTTCTCTAAATTATTATAATTTTTCCTTAAAATACCAATGAAACACTTCCAGAAAGTGTCGTTGAAGAGGAAGTTGGAGAACTGAAGAAACCATTCACTGAACACTCCAAAGATCTCCTTAATGATGAATCCAACAACATAATTGGTCATTTACTAACACTAGTTTTGTTGGCAATATGGAGAGAGGCATGGAAATATCTCTGAGCTCATGAAGAAATGTCCCTATTTGATTCTGTGGGATCATATTTTGTGTTGTAGGTCAAATATGACGAAATTTATCCATTCACTTTTTATTATTCAATATAATTTGCAAACCTTTCCCTAGCTTTGGTAATATCCAAGGCCAAGTCATCAAGCTACTATTGTGAATCCTTTCATCATCTGAATTATTTCCATAAAACCTTCACTTGAACATTCCTACAACAAATTCAACAACCTATCATTTCTTTCTCCACTTCCATAACCAAAGAATTTTTCACACGTGGTGGAAGAATGACATATTAAGGTCCCATAGACATTGGAATGCTTCTCCAATATCTGTCCCTATCTCATATTTCTCCAACAGTTTGTTGATTTTTTCCTTTACATTGTCAAATGTCTAATAAATCTCACCATGATGGGAATGAAATTGACGAAAATCATTTTAAAATATGTTGTTCAACTTCTGAAACTATCCTTCATATTGTTGCCCAGTTCATTCCTGCACTCATCACAATTTATATATCAGGTAAATTTGTATTTTAATTTTCCTTCCTGTAACTTTATTTGGTGCCATAGATTCCATAGATGATGTTTTTCCTATGGGTTTACAATCTAAAATATTCATCTCAGTATATTATAATTTACTTTTGTATGATGTCTCAAAACTTGTGCACAAAGTGTCCTTTCCCAATAGATATTTTCATATTCCCAACCGTTGGAAAGATAGAATTACTATGCTACCTGGTTGAATGATTAAAAATCGTGTGTTATCCTTATGAAAAATAGTGGATAACAGGTCATCGATAATCTAGCATAGAAACACCAATGATACCTTGGGTGTAGCAGCAATAAACTAACCAATTTTCACCTCAACTGGCTTTCTGTCACTTTGGGCTATTGTATGCTAAAAGTTAGAACTAATATTTTTATGGATTTAATTAAAGTTTTTAGTGGTGCCTTATTAAATTGGGTGAATGGAGAAAGATGTGAAGAAAATCTACAAAATATATTAGTTAATGCCAAACCTATTGATTAAGAAGATTTCCACAAAGAAACAATAACGAGAAAGACCTTTTCTCTACCTGAATTAATACCATACTATCTATTGGTGTTTGTCACATTCAATTGGGTAAAATTGAGCTTTGATCATATCCTTTAAAAGCTTCCAATTAGTCACTAGTGGCTCATTTTCTAGTTCCTTTGGAATTGCATCACTCTCCCACCATGCCAAAACATGGATTTCAAGATTCAATCAAAAAAATGCAATCTTTTAGTATGGCTTAACCATAGGTTTTCAAACTACCTTGTTATCTTGGTTTGGGCCTAACCATAGGATTTTTAACTTACTGTGGTCTCTTGGTTTCTCATTTATTTTGTTCCAAAATAGCACTATATCTCCAATATGAAGCTCCTTCGCTTTCGCTTTACTTTCAGACACACTCTTCAATATTTTGTGAATAGGGTTTATGTTATCTACCAATCATCATCAAGCTGGACCAACTTGTCATCAAAATTGTAGAGCCTCCTTGTCAGAGGTGAAGTGTCCCAAAATTTTGTATACTGGCAATCTCATATTCATTAGAAGAATCACATCTAAACCATAGACTAGCGTTTTGCAACTACTTTCATTCCCCTAATCTTGTCAACCCATGGTGCATATTTGAAACAATTTTCTATAGCTCGTTTGTTAACACCAATGGTTTTTGTAATAAATATTCTGAATTGATCCTATCCATTTTGATTTAGAATCAATGTTTCGAACCCTCCGCTAGGGGTCATCATTAGGAGCCGACTAGAATATATTTTTTTTACATTTTTATGTTAAATTAATACGTTTTACCAAATTTTTAATTAAAAAGGAAATGTTTTTATTTTAAAAAAAGTTATATTAAAAATCTTAGAGTTTAAGAAATTATTGTTTTTATTATATTTCTTATTAATTTATGTCAAATATTTTAATTTGAAATTAATATTAAATTGTTAATTTTTTTTAATTATATCGTTAGTTATATTATATTATTTAGTGATTTATGTATTATAATAATTTAATTTTTTTCTTTTATAAACTACTAATTAATTTAATTTTGGTGAGTTAAGTTGTTGTAAATTAATTTTAATGTATACTTAAATTTTTTAGTTTCCTTTTTTAGGTTAATGTAATAATGAATCAAATTTTTATATTGTAAGGGTAAAATATAATTTTATTATTTAAAGGATATATTGATGTTAAAAAAAAGTTGGATTATAATGTTTATATTGTAAGAATGTAAGGGTTTTTGGGTTTTAAAAAGAAATAATTAATAAGATTAAATTTAAAGTTTGAAAATAAAAGAAAGGTGAGAGAGGATAAAGGTCAAATGTGATTACGGGATTTCAATGGATCTAGAATTGGAAGACTTTGAGAGATAAAGAGGTATTCCAGTTGATTTTAATGTCTCCTTTGTGTCATTGTTGCAAGCTTCATTGAAGCCCCTATGTAAAATTGGTATCAGAGCCAAGTTATTGGTTTGTGAAGGTCAGTACTCAAAACTATTCTTTATTAAAATGGAATCTACTCAGAGATTAGTTTCTTTCTGTGAGATAGATGAAAGAGAATCGGCACATGAAAATCCCCTTCGGGATATGTTTTCTTCTTCTTCTAGTCGTGTTATAAACTTAGCCAAACTAGAATATGTTGAGAGTCAACCATCTCCTAGATGGCAGTTGCCTAGTATAAATTTGTTTGAAGTATATTATGATCTTTCCATATTTTCATCTAAAATCTACTACTAGAATTTATTTTAAGGAATATATTAGCCAGATACAAGAGAATTCTGAGTGTGTACAGTCTATTCCCCTTCTTAATTTGAAGCAGCTTCAAGCAGAAGCCAAGAGGTTGAATACAAAATATTTTCATCTAGAATTCATAAGGATTGGAATCAATGCTCTGAACCATAGAGGGCTTAATACCTTTGTCTTAGCCACCTTCAGAGATTTAACTCATAACAAGTATATTGATTCCTTGATAGGCGGGATTGTTGCTCCTCTGTCTAATGGACCTGTGTATTTTGACTGTTATCCCAACTTCTCAGTCTATGTCTTTGATGAAACAATAAATGATATCCTTCAGCTGCAAATCCAAACATCTGGATTTGACATGTCCAGAAAAAGACATAACATTGCCATTCAGACTCGAGGATGTTTTAGACATACCAACACCCATTTATCCTGCAGTCCTGCATACACCCAGTAAAGACTCATTTTCAAGTGTGGTTGTTCTTATTTATTCAAAAAATCAAAAGATAGAACAACAAGTGATAAGATGGGAAGATCTAAGTTTCCGAGAACACTGGGTTGTAAGTAATCCTAAACCGCCTGGTATACAAATTATAACCTCTGCAAATATCAAAGAAGATAAATCATCTATTGTCCTATATTTTACTCACTAATCAATGATTGACCGTAGAAGAATAGACCATGCCTGTAAAAGTTATTCTTTGTACAGAGATCCAAATGAAGTTGATTCTTCCTCCTCTAGTCACTCTTCTATTTGTAATCATATTAGTTTGTTTGAGTTTGCTCAGATAGTGAATTTTTCCTCCTTGGAAGTCATCTGTCCTAGTTGTAAGGTTGAAGTAAATTTAAGTAGCCTTGTTGAACTTGTTCTCCATGAAAATCATCATCTGAGGACTGGAGAAGCACCTCCTTCTACATCTGTAAATCCATGTCCGAATCCTAAATTCTCAAACATCACATTCCATCATCAGTCTAACCATGTTATGATGATGCATCAGTTGCCCAGTTTGGAAAATGAAGATCTCAGGCTAACTGAAATGTTCATCAAGTTAAGACCTCCAAATATGCCTAGATATGGTATTGGCTACTTAGAGCAAACAACTGATCTCATTCCAAGGTCGAGATTTATTTCCCTTCCTGATGATTGTAAGAAGCCATTAGTTCCAGAGATGCACAAATTCTTCACTGTTATGAATGGGTGTAAACAACATCAGATAGAAACCTAGTGGATGAAAGCAATGTTAAACTGAGATCTATATACCCATCCTGAGGAAAATGAATTTGGCCTAAGTACCTCTAGTGAAGAAAATATTAATCTATCCCTAGAGTGGAAGGCATACATGGATAACAAACACACTTGGGTGTCTTTCTATTTATGGAAGAAAAAGAATAAAGAGAAAAATGTCTTAATGACTGATGTTGCTTCCTCTTCCACCAGTCAACAATCCTGGACTGCATTAGATGGCAGTAAGATTGAGACTGCTACCACGTTTCCACCCTTCAAAGCAATCATCTTAGGAGAAGCTCAAAATTTAGCTAAAGTCATTCCTTTGGTTTTGAAAGATGATAATGCTTTGGGGATAGATGGTAGAATGTGAAAAAATTAAATGGACAAATACAACCATCAAAGGGCTAGAACTAAACACTGCAAATTCATCCGTTATCAAAGAACAGATAGATAACATACAAGTCTCAATCAGTGATGTAAATAATTCTTTGAATGATGTACAATTTTCTACTTCGGTTATTAAAGGTTATGTCATAGAATCCTTTTCCAAAATAGAATCTGTAGAATGAAAAGTTGAAAGAGAATTTCATTCTACACTAGGATTATTGTCTGAACTAACTGGCAAGTTTGATAAGCTCCATTCTGTTAGTACTGACAAACCTATTCCTACATCTTTTCTGCATAAAAGGATTTTGTCCATCCAGAATCCTGTCAAGCCAGTTGACAGATTCCCCCAGCTATTTCCAAAATAAGTATCCCAGTCTTAAAAGAAAAATCTTCAGAAAAAAAGGAAATATATGAACATATCACTATAGCCTCTTTATTCAAAGATCCTGAGGCTTCTAAAAATTCAGAATCTCAAATGTTCCCCATTTATGAGCCACTTGAAAGTTAGTTCCCTAGATATTTTGCTCCAGATCTAAGTGGTAAAGGTAAAGTCCTAGAAGCCCATACCTTCCATCTTGATGCTCACAGAGAATGGAATGTAGATAATCTAAGCATTGGTCAAATCAGGAAAATGATTGACATGATGTTTACTGAGTATAAACTCATGTGCCTAAAAGGAAAAAATGAAATAGAAGCATGTAAGACAATCATACAATGCTTTACTGGTACTTTGCTAAGATGGTGGGAGATTGAGACCTCTCCAGCTCTAATTTCCAAAATGGAAAATAAACTCTTGAAGGATGAAGCTAGTGATATTATTCATAACACTGATGGTACACCCCAGAACAATATGATAGGAGCCTTGACTTATATGATTCTTGAAAATTGGTGTGGTTCTAAGACAGAACTAGCAGACAAACATGAGACGGTTCTCATGAATTTAAAATGTAGAAAAATGTCTCAGTTTGAGGATTTTCGTAGAGATTGGATACAGAGAATCTATGAAGTAAAATATCCTAAAAATCTTCTTTGGAAACAAGTTTATTTGGCATCTTTGCCTTCTAAATTTGTTGATTATCTAAGACAACAAGAGGCGTTCCAATTGCCTTTTGAATATTTTACTTGAGGAGAAATCTATAGTATTGTTACTAAGACTTTGGTTGGCCTTTGCACAAGCATGAAAGTCAATAAGTATTTGTAAAAGTTGTCTCGCTTGCCTGATAGAAAATCAATTTGCAGTAAATATGGCCTCTCAATCGATGATCCAATTATTAAAAGGAGAAAGGCCAAGAAACAGGAAAAGAAAACAAAGAAATTTCATAGAGACCACCCAACCAAATATGATAAGTCAAATAAAAGGACTAAGCACAGATCCAGAAATGGATATTACAAATATATCCCTAAGTCTCACTATTATCAGCCTAAGGACATCCACTTGCGCACCTCGAAACAAGAGCAGTGGAACAAGTTAACTTGTTGGCTTTGTGGCCAACCTAGCCACACATCAAATAAGTGTCCTATAGGATAAGAATCTATAAAGAATATAGGCAAGAAATCTAAAAATTTGGTCAAACAAAAAAAAGATGTTAATATAGAATCACCCATTATGTGCTTAAAATGTGGGTTGAGAAATCATCGAACTGAACATTGCCAAAATCTTGTTATCAGAGAACAATTACACCAGCAACAGCTTGATTGTTCCTCTTCTTGTTCCTCTAGTTCTTATTCTTCTTATTCATCTGCTGAAGAGCTCAATGCACATATGGAAAATTGTTTTGGTTTAGATTCAGAAAAATGTGATTGTCACTATTCATCTAACTCTGATTCTGACATTGAAAGTTCTTTAGAAGTGCTAGAAAAAGGAGAAGTGTTGATGGCACAAACTGCAGATGAAGATGAATTAAAAATACTCTCCCATATTCGTGCACTTGATGAAGGAAGTATGAAAGATAAGCTCCTTGAATATTTTCTCAGCCAAGTGCATTCGTCTAGCTCCAGCAACAAGCCTTTATTTGTGGATGCCTCCTATGAACGAAATACTAAAGCATTCCAAAGAGATCAATTGCAAGATAAAGTTCATTCACTCACTTTGGGGGAGGTAAGTAGGGAAATCCATTCTCTCAAATTAGAAATATCTACTTTAAAGTTTCAAGTTTCCCAATTAGAAAAGGGAAAGATGCCTGTTGCTCATAACATTGCTTCTCACATTGCATCCAAAAAGCAAAATTCAAATATAGAAATATTTGAGGGACAGAAAGATCCTACTTTAGGATTCAAAGAAATGAGGATTATGGCTATCCAATATCAACAACGCCATGTCCTACTTGATATATGTATCAAAGGGCAGATGTTCACCCTCAAAATCTTGATAGATTATGGTGCAGATGTAAATGTGTTTAATTTCAAGGTTATTCTAGCCAAATATTGGGTTCGTTCCTTCAGACAAGTTGTAGGGCTGGGTAACAAAAATCTTCATTATGAAATTCTACAAGCTTCAATCTATTTTGATCAGCATTGTATAAAATTGAAGTTTATAGTAGCTAATATACCAATAGACTGCATTCTAGGAAATGTCTTTTTGGCTGTTGTGGAACCTCATGGTTCAACCAGACTGAAAAATAATAAAGTTGGTTACTTTATTACTCTGCCTACCTCAGACGGAAGTCTTAAACAAATCAAGTTACTATACATATCTGCTCCTAGAGTCTCAACTATGGTCCAGGCCATGGAACAATTAGGAAAGGCTAGTAATAAACTGGCTGAGTTGAAAGAATTAAAGTCATAAATGAAGATAGGGGAATAGCTCCAAACCCCTTCTGTTATAAAGAGAATCTCTGAACTCATAAAACAAATTGAAACTGAATGCTTCTCTGAAGAGCCAAATGCTTTCTGGCACAGAAAGAAACATTGTGTTGAGTTACCTTACAAACTTGAGTATGAAGGAAGGCCCTGCAAGAGTAGAGCTATTCCTATGAATAAGTAATATAGATATTTATGTGAAAAGAAATAAAGAATTTGTTGGATAGGAAATTGATCAGAGAATCTGACAGTCCTTGGAACTGTTATGGTTTCTATGTCAATAAAAGATATGAATAGATTAGAGGAATTCCTAGGTTGGTTATAAATTATAAACCTCTAAACTGTGTTCTTGATGATAATACCTATCCTATCCCTCATAAGGGAGATCTGTTGTCCAGAATTGTAAATGCCAAGATATTTTCCAAGTTTGACATGAAATCAAGGTTTTGGCAGGTGGCCATTAAATAAGAAGACAAATTTAAAACCGCATTCAGTGTGCCAGCAGGTCATTATGAATAGAATGTCATGCCTTTTGGCTTGAAACATGCCCCATCAAAATTTCAGAAGGTCATGGACTCCATCTTCAAGCCATACTTTGATTGGCTTCTTGTGTATATAGATGATATTTTAATTTTTTCCAAAAATGTTCAAGACCACTTCAAGCATGTACATATTTTCTTCCAATTGGTCAAAAGAAATGGCCTGGTCTTGAGCAAAAAGAAAATAGAGTTTTTCAAAACCTCTATTAAATTTCTTGGACACACAATCCATGATGGTCAAATATCTCTACAGAAACATGCTCTGGAATTTGCTGACAAATTCCCAGACGTTTTTCTTGACAAAACTCAGCGACAGATATTTTTAGGCTGCTTAAACTATGTTAGCAATTTCTATTAGGATTGTGCCAAGGATAGAAATATTTTAAATTAGTGTTTAAAGAAAAATCCATTACCCTGGACTGATGCTCACTCCATAGCTGTAAGAAAAATAAAGGATAAAGTTAAAACTCTTCCTATTCTATATGTTGTTGATGAAGAATCTTTCAATATTGTTGAATCAGATGCCAGTGACTTTGGATGGGATGGAGTATTGAACCAAAATAAAGATGATGGTGAACAAATTGTTCAATTTGACTCTGGAATGTGGAATATAGCAGAAAAGAACTATTCCACAATTGAGAAAGAGGTAAAAGCAGCGTGGAATTCAATTGATAAATTTGGTATTAATTTAGTGAATAAGAAGTTCCTCTTGAGAACTAATGCCTCTGCATTGAAAAAAGTTCTAAAAAAGGACATCAAGAAACCTAGAGAAGCCAAATTTTCCAGATGGCAAGCTCTTTTTACAAACTTTGATTTTGATGTAGAACACATCAAAGGTTCAGAAAATTGTTTGCCATATTTCCTCAGCAGAGAATACATCTAGCCTACTAGCAACAACCAAGAGCACATTATGGTGATTGTCACTGAGTGGGATCCAATACAACATAAAGAGATCCTCAGATCTATTCCAGACAACAAAGATTGGCGTGAATACAATGATCAATGGAAGCCAACTTGGAAATTGAGGAATACTAAAGTGTTGGATGCGAATTTGAAACCACATACTTATATTCTACACCTTGTACCCGAAAGAAAGGTATATTCTAAGGGTAGTAAATGGATCCATGACATGGTGTATTCTAGAAGTATGCTTGGTGCAAACTTAGCAGAACAAGCTCTCAACAAATATTTTCATGATATTACTATAATATGAACCGAGGGAAGCAACAGACGTCATGTCTATCACAAGTACTTCACCACCAAATAGACCAGAGATCCTAGATGGACTGACACATTTGCTATGTGACCCAGAGGTGATCCTTTTGTTATCTTTCCTGACACTATTTATAATTATGTAGGATACCAAAAACTTTGGTGGGACATTTTAAATGTAGATGGAAAAGATGAAACCCACTACACCAAAATAAAATTTGGACCAACATGGGTCATGCAAAGGAACAGACTGAATAAATGGCTACAAGAATGGCAAAACGACTTTGGAGTCAACAACAGTGCTATTGATCCTTTATATTTTGAATCCTATTTTCAAATGCAGTGCAATATTTGTTTTAATAACAATATTGAGTGCTTCCATTATCCCTGCAAATCTGTCAGTGAGCTTACTAATATCCCAGACAATGAGATCTTGGATCAATATATGGCCAGACATTACGAATGGTTAGTTATGACCAAGATCAAACATCAAATAGTCTTGAATAAGCCAATGATTGTTAGACGGATCTACACTAAAGCTTGGGACGAAGCATTATACAAAAGATTCTGTTTCCCTGGTATCAAAACACTTGATGACCTACAATGAACGGTTCTCGTGGACTCCGTCTAAAAGTCTCCACATTGTTTCATGATGTCTAGTCACAGACTTACAGTGACCGGTTTTCCAGTGGACTTTCCGGTAAAAAGTCTCCACTATATTCCATAGTGATTTATGTTTATCTATGTGCTTTGCAACTGCTGGACTAAGAGAGTTGGAGAAAAGCGGTTTCTAAAAATTCGGGCCGTTGGCCGACTTGGCTGATAGTGCGAGGGGTTTACCGACACATGTAGGGTTGTCGACTTGTAGCGCAAAATTCGAGTTTGGTGTTTTGGTTGGTAAGGAATTTATTTTTCTTTTTGCTTTTGTGCGTGATCCTTTTATTTTTATTTTTTTAACATAAACCCTACCAGATCCACGCCTAGACGATGCGTACAGATGCAACAACTCTTGTTTTGTAGGGATATTTGTGTAGCAGTTAGGACGACGCTTGGGCCTTTTTATCTTTTGAGCGAAGTGAAAGGATGTTTATTTTGGAAATGCATGTCGTTAGTGCTCCAGGGGCGTGCAAAATTTGCACGAAATTTCTCGTGAAGGCGTGCCGCCATGGCTGGTATCTGCCTGCTCGCACATTTCAGGTCATGCTTTGGGGTATTTTTCTAGTTTTTATGCGTCTATCTTGTTTATTTTTTGGTTTATTATAGTTATTTCATGAAGAAATTATTCGAAAATCTCCGTGCATGTTTAGATACTGCATTCTAGCAAAAATGTCATAAAAATTTTGTTAAAAAGATCTTGGCTAACTTAGGAAACTAGTGCTTCTCGCGGAAAATAACATCTATGATTTCAATAGATTCGCGAAGGGACCAGAAAGATTAAGTGGAATTATGGTCAGTTAAAAAATTGTGCATTCTGCAGAAAATAATAGTAAAGTCAGCTAAATTTATGTTGAGGTACAAAGCTTTTTCTTCTATGAACGGGGAAAAAAATTAAGCGACGAAAATTTTGGATACTGTGAATACATTTCATTAGTTTCACAGAGATAGGTCTACTATGATGCTTTTGTGTTTATAAAAGGAAAAAATTGTCTTGGACTTTAAAATATCATTTATTTCATTTTATTTGGCATTTTCCATTGCTTTGTAACAAGATGAGAGATACCCATGAAGAAATCAAGTGTCAAGCTATTGTTGGGGTCGATTTAGTAGCTAAATATCCTAAAACACAAGAGAATCAAACTTCTGGTGTTATTGGACGAGTCCCTGTGGTACATTCAAAGTTCGCGCCATGCCTTTCATTCCTGGGAAAACTTAATAGTTGGGTTGAGTTTTTCTTGAGGGCAGAAGGGAGACGAGTTGTCTCTTTTTGGTAGCTGAACGTAGTACCACCTACTCGGTTATGTTTCTACTGATAGAAGACAAATCTGGGCTCAAATGGAGTTGTATCCCATAACATAACTTAGGCCGCAGGCTGTTATCCATTGTTGGACGTGTTATTTCTTATATAGAAGGTCGTGGGGACTGATTTCCTTGGCTATCAGTTTATGCGCATTGTTATTCAAGGGACGAGCTTCATTCTTTGCTGACCATTAATTAAAGAGAGGATGATCTCACATGTGGGTACTCAGCGTTGTTGGAGACTCATCTTATGGGTTGTGTATTATGATAGTGACAAGTAAAGATTAGATCTGCTGGTAACACAAGGCGGCGTTGCATAATAAAGTATGCATATGTTTTCTGGGTAGCGCACATTCAAGAAATTGCTGGAGAGATATTCCAAGGACTGTTATTCGTGATTGTAACCCTTCTTATTGACAGTATCCATTACCAGGTGTTATCTATCAAGTTTGTTCATTGTATACTGTAGTTTTGAATTGAGAAATGTTATTCCAATAGCTACCACTATCTATTACCAGTTGTATTGCCATTTCTGATGCTTATTGTTACATTTATAAATTCATTTTGGAAATTGTTGTTGCCTGTGGAAATTTTAAAGTAGTATCCACGGAAGAAACTCAAAGAAAATTCACCTACAATAGAATATTGACCAACTGTTTGAAGAAATACTTCACTGAAAAACTCACCAAAAAAATCAGAAATTTACTTGTCATTTGGCACTTTTCCATGTCTGGAATCTTACAAATATGCCCAATAAAGCCTGACCCCCACTATTAGAAAGGGGCCTCCACTATAACAGGGTTTAAGGGCAAAGCAAGGAGTTTTTGACTCCCCTTAAAATCTTTGAAAAGCTTGGAGAACCCAAGAAAAGATGTGTATCTATGAGAATTGTAGGCCAATAATACCCAACAACATGACTTTGTTTGTATGTGGTGGTGGTCCTATTTGAAAAGTGACCCCCATACACCCCTGAATTTAAATCCTATGGAATATCATTTGATTCCTCATAATCCATAGCTCGTAAATCACATCATTAGGATTGATGACTTCTCCATGAATTCACTTGTTCTTCTACTTGTATATCTTGTATTGCATGCACGTTTCTTTCAGTCATCATTCTCACTAATCCTTTATTATCCATCTTCTCCTAGTCAAAATACACTCTTTTTTGTATTGATATCTCTTTGACCACAGGATGGGAAATATAAGACATCCATCTTCCCCTAGTCAAAATACACTCTTTTTTGTATTGATATATCTTTGACCACAGGATGGGAAACATAACACTTGGGCGTATGTCGATTGAAAATTCGAAAATATTCAAAAAAAAGAACATGCATGAGCAGAGTCAAATGGTTGACTTCACTCATGCCCATTCGATTTTCAAAATATTCAAGAATTTTCAATCAACATAAGGATGGTCGAACATAAGCAATTACCTTAGAGTTTTAGAAGTATTCTTAGAAGTAGGCCAAACCCTTAACCAACATGTACACCTACATTCTCATATATTCAAAAAATAGAACATGCATGAGCAAAGTCAAATGGTTGACTTCACTCATGCCCATTTGATTTTCAAAATATTTAAGAATTTGCAATCAACATAAGGATGGTCGAACATAAGCAATTACCTTAGAGTTTTAGAAGTACTCTTAGAAGTAGGGCAAACCCTTTACCAACATGTACACCTACATTCTCATGAGTGGTTTTAGCTAGATTAGATTGTTGCCAAAGAACCTTGGTTTTGGAAAAGAGCAGGACTTTTTCTTACCCCATATTTCCTAGAATTTGACCCCATCCATGCTTATTGCATACATTGTGGACAAATCAGAAAATGCGCCATTGTTGGAGGTCTTAAAGCAACGAGTCACAAACAACCACTCATTATATGAATCAACTGCAATTATATGCAATTTAATGAGTTATTCCTTCCTATATCATATAGTGGATTTACTCAACCTAGAAACAACATTGTGAGGTGTATCTATGCTTTAATTTTTTTTAAATTATTATGTTTTGTAGACTTCACTGAATATTAAAAGTGATTTCCAAATAACCTTGGTTTTGGAAAAGAGCAGGATTTTTTATTGCCCCATAGTTCCCAGAATTCGACCCCTTGCATGCTTATTGCATACATTGTGGAGAAATGAGAAAAGGTGCCATTGTTGGTGGTCTTAAAGTAGGGAGTCACAAACATCCACTGATTATATGAATCAATTTTATTTATATGCAATTTAACATGAGTTATGCCTTCCTATATCATATAGTGGATTTACTCAACCTAGACACAACATTGTGAGGTGTATCTATGCTTTAAATTTTTTTATTATTTTTATGTTTTGCAGACTTCACTGAATATTGAAAATGTTTGCCAAAGGAACTTGGTTTTGGAAAAGAGTAGGACTTTTTCTTACCCCATAGTTCCCAGAATTTGACCCCATCCATGCTTATTGCATACATTGTGGAGTAATTTGAAAAGGTGCCATTGTTGGTGCTCTTAAAGCAGTGAGTCACAAACATCCACTCATTATATGAATAAACTTCAATTATATGCAATTTAATGAGTTTTTCCTTTCTATATCATATAGTGGATTTAATCAACCTAGACACAACATTGTGAGGTGTAACTATGCTTTAAATTTATTATTCTTATTATTATGTTTTGCAGATTTCATTGAATACTGAAAGTGTTTGCCAAAGAACCTTGGTTTTGGAAAAGAGAAGGACTTTTTCTTACCCCATAGTTCCCAGAATTTGATCCCTTCCATGCATATTGAATACATTATGGAGAAATAAAAAAATGTGCCATTCTTGGTGGTCTTAAAGTAGGGAGTCAAAAACATCCACTCATTATATGAATCAACTTCAATTAAATGCAATTTAATGAGTTCTTCCTTCCTATATCATATAGTGGATTTACTCAACCTAGACACAACATTGTCAGGTGTATCTATGCTTTAATTTTTTTATTATTATTATTATGTGTTGTAGACTTCAGTGACTGTTGAAACCATTTGCCGAAGAATCTGGGTTTTGGGAAAGAGAAGGAATTTTTCTTACCCCATAGTTCCCAGAATTCAACCCCTTCCATGATTATTACATACATTGTGCAGAAATCAGAAAAGATGTCATTACTGGTGGTCTTAAAGTAGGGAGTCACAAACATCTACTCATTATATGAATCAACTACAATTATAAGAAATTTAATGAATTTTTCCTTCTGATGTCATATAGTGGATTTACTCAACCTAGAAACAACATTGTGAGGTGTATCCATGCTTTAAATTTATTATTATTATTATTATGTTTTGTAGAATTCACTGAATACTGAAAGTGTTTCCAAAGAACCTTGGTTTTGGAAAAGAGCCAGACTTTTTCTTACCCCATAGTTCCCAGAATTTGACCCCTTCCATGCTTATTGCATACGTTGTGGAGAAATAAAAAAAGGTGCCATTGTTGGTGCTCTTAAAGCAAGGAGTCACAAACATCCACTCATTATATGAATCAACTACAATTATATGCAATTTAAAGAGTTTTTCTTTCCTATATCGTATAGTGGATTTACTCAACCTAGACACAACATTGTGAGGTGTATCTATGCTTAATTATGTTGGGAAAAATACTGAGAGGAGGGGGGGGGGTTGAATCGATATTCTTGCCATAATCAAATATTTTACTTTTTCATTCCTTAAAACCCATACGCTACTTTACTTCAGTAAACTAGCGTATATACGCGGATACCCTTTATGAAACTAGCGTATACTCAGATATTTAGATATGTCATTAAATCTTCACTTAAACCATTCCATCATTTATTCATCAGATATTCAATAAGCAGTAAACAGGTGCAGTAAGAACAGAATAAACCATCACACAAAGCATCACACATGAACACCAGGATTTTTAGGTGGAAACCCAAATCGGGAGAAAACCACCGCTGCAGTTGCTCGGCCTTCAATATTTTATTATAGAGAAAACATCTTACAACATATGTGCTGGCGCAGACTTGACCAGCACGCAGGCACCCACCTGCGCTCGTTTACCAGCCTCTCCCGGAAGGGAGCTCCAACCCCCTGACTCGTTTACCAGCCTCTCCTGGAAGGGAGCTACGACCCCCCGATCTCGTTTACCAGCCTCACCTGGAAGGGAGCTACAACCCCCTGACTGAAGGCTACAACCCTCAGTACCACCTTGGACCACGTTTCATTAATTTTCACACTGGATCCAACAACTTCAATAGAACACAACTTGCAGGCCACATTTCATCATATTTTCAGACTAGACCCTTTTCATCCTTTCAAGCTCAACCATACAACCAAACTGATACAGGCAACTCAGAACAGTAGAATACAGATAGCAGCAACACAGCAGATTAGATCAGACATTTCTTACCACAGACTTCAGCAAACCCTAGTTTTCATACGTGCTTTCCTTTCACTGATGTCGCGTATATACGTGCTTCTGTCCACATAAACTCGCGTATACCTCTGTACAAATTACAGAGCCAATTTCATTGCACATACGTGCTTTTTCTTCAGCTAAGCTGCGTATATACACGCTTCCTCTGCGGCTAAGTAGCGTATAGATCTTCAATCATTATAAAGAAGCATACTTCTTCAGATCAGATATTCAGTTCAGATTTACCCTTTTACTTCAGACATATGTTCGCCTCATTTCAGATCTAAGCCTTCCATAAACAGATCTAGCAAATACAGATACATTCCAGATCTAGATATCCCGCTTCATCATTTCTTCATAGGTGCATCATAGATTCAGATCTATCATCAAAGCTTTACCCTTTCCATATAGATATACTTCATAGAGAAGTATTCATTCAAGCTCAGACATCTTGCTCTCACACTTATTCTTTGCACAATGAATTTCTTCTCCTTATATAGGTTTATCCTTTTTCAATACCACGAGCCAAAACAATACCATGAGCCTTCAATACCACGGGCCCCTTTTTCAATACCATGATCCAAACCAATACCATGAGCCTTCAATACCACGGGTCCCTGGATTTGCACTTTTTGAGCGCTTTAGCCCATACGCGACTTTGCACGTTCTTTTCCGCATGCATACGCGACTTCCCTTAGACAGATCCACGTATGCATATAGACATACTCTTTTCATCATACTTTGAGCACATTCTGAATTCCTTTCTTCATTGCCTTCTGTACACACTGTAGATACATCATATTTTCTTCATCAAGAACATATTCTAGCAAGCACAACTTCATTAAGTAAGTTTCCATCATCTTTATCAAGAGGGTTGCCTTTCAGGGACATCACTCAACATCATAATATCAACAAGCATCATATCACATCAGATATACATCATTTACCAAGTCCATCAAGTCAAGAATAACTTCATCATGTGGATTTCCATCAAGGACAACACATGTCAACAGTCGCATGTCTTCATCTTTACTCAGTGGGTTGCCATCAAGGACAACACTCTGCATCATATTTCCAACAATCTCCCCCTTTGGACTTGATGGCAACCACGATGGTGTTTGGTTACCACAACAGATAAGTACATTGACACCATGTCACTCTCCCAATTCTGTGACACCATTATCTACATTCAAACACCATTCTGTGACACCATTATCTGCATTCAAACACCATGTCACTCTCCCCCTTTGACATCAAGGGCAAAGGGCGAATCAAAACTAACGGATCAAAACCAACACACTCTCCCCATTTGACATCAAGGGCAACGGGCAGATCAAAACCAACACACTTACCCCCTTTTCTCCTCATGTAGAAGAAGCGTTCTGCAGATCTGATGTATACTGAAGTTACCAATCTCCCCCTGAGTTCATGCTGAATCTTCAAACATATTTTTCAATGAAGTACATGACTCTATGAACTTCCTATCACCAAAGACTCATACTTACATCAATTATCCATCCAAGTGGATTTACATATGAGGCTCAACTACCCAACCAAGTGGGTTTACAAATTTGACTCAGCTACCCAACCAAGTGGGTTTACAAAAAATTGACTCAGCTACCCAACCAAGTGGGTTTACAAATTTATCAAGTCCTCACATGACTGAATATTACAATTTTACATCATGGGTCTCAACATGACCTTTTCATCAAACTACAAATATAACTTTAAGACCAACACCAGAAAGTCCTCAAGAAAGAGAACATATTTCAAAATCATCATAATGCCAACACTGCATTATACTCAGCAACACTAATGCTCCCCCTGGATCTGTGCATCCATGCATCTGTTCCATATTACTAAGGCTCCCCCTTAGTCTGTCCATCCTGAACACTTTCACCAACAAATTATCAAGGCATTTTCATCAAAACATTAGAAACAGAATTATGAGAACTGGAACACCACCAGAGATACCAAACAGTATCAGAGATACCAAACAGCACTGCAGCTGTGCTGAAGAGAGCTGACTTCAACCAAAAATTGTCAGCAATCAAACATACGCAGTTTTATGTGAAGGAACTAGCGTATATACGCGACTGTGTTTCGGGAAACCCGCGTATCCCAAGCCATCTTCTAAATTTCAACCAGATCTGATTCTCTGTGAGGCAAAGACAGTGTTCAGCTTCTTTCTAAGACATTTGAATGCTTCCCTGGACTACAGATAGATAGAACAGTGCAGTTGTGTCTTCAAGCATCATCCAACGGTTGTAGCATCAGCACAATAGTAACCAAGCCTTTAGATTCTTTGTAGCATCAATACAATCTTTCCAAGAGAGATTCTCATATCAGAACAACATCTTCACATAGGTGTCAAGCAATCATCCATGTGGTCCAACATCACCATGATCTTCAAAATTTAACATGAAGTAACATATGTAGGCAAAATATCTCAACCATAGTAACAAGCTCTGCATGAACTATTCTTATCTCTGAATCATAAGACTTCCAATTTCATCCAACAGATAAACTTCAGCAAGCAGTAAACACAGCTCATTCAACGTCTCATCATCATAAACCATGTACCAAGCCATCATCATTTGAGCATGAGTATCATAATAACCAAAGAATAAGCAGTCATATTGCCAACAATGCAATTATTAGAATTCAACCTGCTACTCCCCCTAAACCAGTGTTCTTCCTTAACTTGAACACGTTCATCAGCAAGTCATCAGCAACAATCTCTGCAAGATCTGTCCTTATTTCTGAATTATAAGACTTTCATCTTAACAACGAATGCTCTTCATCATAAAGCAACCGGGCTTCATCCACAATCTTCAACACAAGAACCCATGTATCATTTCATGAGTATAACCAGAATAATGCTATCAGTGCAATCATTAGTAGTCAGACTGATGCTCCCCCTGGACCTTTGCTCCAGATCTTCAGCTATCAGATAAATTTTCTCATCATCAATGCATACGCGATTTGTGTCGAAATTTGTAACTTAGTGTATACGATTCTATCACTAGCCAAGCACCTTCATGATGACGAAAATTTTCATCTTCCTTCATTTCTTCCTGAGCTTGTACGTCCTGTACCTGTCCTTTCCACATCGGATGCAGCATCGATAAACATAACGAGAATAATCAAATAAATAACCATGAAGTCATCATGCATTGCTCCCTATGATACGACATTACTAAATCTCATAATGTATCCCACATCAATTCTGCAGTCAATAAGAAAGGTCAGCTTCAGAAGCGGATGACTGCAGTAGGGTCAGAATTCCCTACGTTTCTGATCGGTCCTCCATCTTTTTCCAGATTTGTTTGAACTTTCTATTTGTGTGCTGGAAGTTATCCAATTTCTCATGTCTGTTCAGCCTGCATTCCTTTTCTACATGTCCATACTTGTTACAAGAATAACACCTCATGTGACCAGAGAAATAAGAATAAGAATCATAATGAGTATTTCTAATCTTCCTCCTTTTACAATCAGCTGCTTTATGTCCATACATGTTACATGAGAAACAATATCCCCTGAAGAAACTAGAGTACCTTTCTGAGTAGAACCTGTTTGTTTGTGGCTGAAATGATCTGCTCCTGCAATTTGCTGCAACATGCCCATAATTATGACATTTAAAACATTCAATGCTCTTGAATGAATTCATTTGAGAATTCATGATTGTTGGTTGATCTTTTATTTCTTTCAACACTTCAGGTTTTTCATTGACATCCTCTGAATTTTTAGCACTTCCTTGTGAGCTAGATTCACCTTTAACAGTTTCATGGAAACCAAGACCAAGTTTGATAGCAGGAGGCCTTTGATTACTTAGAATATTGTTCAAAGTGTTAGTACTATCTTGAAACCTCAAAAGTTTAACCTTTTCTTCTAATTTACCTTTGAGAATGTTTACCTCAACCTCCAAGGCTTGACATTGCTTTGTCATGCTTTCTTCTTTCCTTCTTCCATATTCTACTTGATCCTTCAGATTTAGGATCTCTTCTTTCAACCAATTTTTGTTTTCTTCACATGTTTGTTCTAGCTCTTCATTCTTCTTATTTGATTTTTCCAGATCTTCTTTGAGAGATATGATTTCTGCTTCAAGGCCTTCCTTTTCAAATGATTGGAGAGGTTCCTCATTTTTCTTACTTGATGCTTCTAGATCTGCCTGCAGAGAGATGATTGCAGCTTCAAGTCCTTCATTCTTCTTGCTTGATTTTTCAAGATCTGCTTCTAGATATTTAATTCGATTGGATGCATAAGTATGAAACCTTTGATACTTGTCCATCTATCCATTCGACATTTCTATTTGATCTTTCATTTGAGAGGTCATCTCTTTGTAAATAGTTTCTTGCTTAGTAGTTGAACTTTGCAGTTCTTCAACTTTAGTCTTGAGAGCTTCTTGTAGATTCACAACTTTACTTTCACTTTCTTCACTATTGTTTGCACAAAGAAGAGTATTACAATTGGCCTTCTTCTTTTCCATGAGTACTTGTAGAGCTTCGTCAGAAACTTCTGGATCCATACTGTCACTTTCACTATCATAACGATTCATACCTGGTTCATCTTCTTCAATTTTTGCTATACATGATTTCTGAGGTATCTTCTTGTTTCGAGTAGCCTTCTTCTTTTGCTTCTTAGCCATGAGCACTTTCAGATCTTGGTCAGAATCTTCTTCATCTTCACTGGACCCTTCATCATCATCTTCTTTTGCATAATAACTCTTTCTCTTTTCAAATTGTTTCCCTTTACCATGCTTTTCTCTATAAGGACATTTAGCAGCATAGTGACCAACTTTTCCACACTCAAAACATTTGAAGGGAAGCTTACCTTTGAATCTTCCAGTGCCTAGTTGGAGCTTTCTCACGAAATTCGCTTCTTCTTCATCAGATATATAGCTGGATTCTTTGACAATTTCCTTTTCCTTTCCTTTTGTAGATGCCTTGAAAGCAGCTTCTCTTATTTGAGAGGGACCTCCTTGTCTCATTTCAAAAGCAGTCAGAGTACCATGTAATTGAACAATAGTGAGCGTTTGCAGATCTTGCCTTTCTTCAATAGCTGAAACTTTAGAGTAAAATTTTGAAGTCAAAGATCTTAAGACCTTTTCCACCAGAGTAGTATCAGTTATGGTTTCACCCAAATTTCTCATCCGATTTACAATATCATCTAGACGAAGAAAGAAACTGGCAACACTTTCATCACTATGCATTTTCAAATTTTCATATTCAATTCTAAGAGTTTGGAGTTTTGCACTTTTTACCTTTGTGTCTCCTTCATAGCTTAGAATGATTTTGTCCCATATGTCTTTTGCCGAATGTAGTTGCATCACTTTAGCAAATTCTAATTCAGACATGCTTCCCAATAAGACATTCACTGCTTTGGCATTGATTTCATACTTCTTTCTTTCAGCTGCATCAGTAGGAATACTTGCCGGGTATTGATAACCTTCTTCCACGATTGCCCATACATCTGCACCAAGACTTTACAGATATGCTTTTGTACGTACCTTCCAGAATATCAGATTGCTTCCATTGAATAGAGGTGGCTTTATAGACATTACTCCTTCTTGACTTCCCATTGCGACGGATCTCCTTTAAGCGATCAAGCTTCTACACAAGGACCACCTCTGATACCAATTGTTGGGAAAAATACTGAGAGGGGGGGGGGGTGAATCAGTATTTACTGCATACTCAAAACTTTTCACTTTTTCATTCCTTAAAACCCATACACTACTTTCCTTTAGTAAACTCGCGTATATACGCGGATACCTTTCATTCAACTAGCGTATACACAGAGATCTAAATATGTCATTAGTTCTTTGCTTAGATCATTCCATTATTCATTCATCAGATGTTCAATAAGTAGTAAACATGTGCAGTAAGAACAGAATAAACCATCACACAAAGCATCACACATGAACACCAGGATTTTTAGGTGGAAACCCAAATCGGGAGAAAACCACCGCTGCAGTTGCTCAGCCTTCAATATTTTATTATAGAGAAAACATCTTTACAACATATGTGCTGGCGCAGACTTGACCAGCACGCAGGCACCCACCTGCGCTCATTTACCAGCCTCTCCTGGAAGGGAGCTACGACCCCCTGACTCGTTTACCAGCCTCTCCTGGAAGGGAGCTACAATTTCCGGATCTCATTTACTACCACCGAAGAGTTATAACTCCCTGATCAAGGCTACAACCCTCAAGACTCACCTTTGACCACGTTTACAAATTTTCACATTGGATCCAACAACTTCAATAGAACAACACTTTGCAGCCATATCGATCATATTTTCAGATCGACCTTTCAATACATTTGTTCAACATACATCACCAACAGTACTTATCAATTCAGATAACACAGATCGACAATGCGAATACAACGTAACAGATCAGATATTTCATACCCCTTGCTTCAGTAAACCCTAGTTTGCATACGCTCTTTTACTTCACTGATTTCGCGTATATACGCGCTTCCGTCCACACAAACCGGCGTATACCTCAGTGTATATTTTATTGCGCATACGCGCTTTCTCTTCGCTGAAGCTGCGTATATACGCGCTTCCTCTGCGTCAAAGTAGCGTATAGATCTTCAATTATTCCAGAGCTGCATACTTCTTCAGATCAGACATTCAGTTCAGATTCGACCCTTTTACTTCAGACAGATGTTCGCCTCAATTCAGATCTAAGTCTTCCATAAGCAGATCTAGTAGATACAAGTGCATTTCAGATCTAGATCCCCTTCTTCATCATAGGTGCATCATACATTCAGATTTATCTTCAAGTGTAACCCTTTCCATTCAGATCTACTTCAAAGAGAAGTATTCATTCAAGCTCAGACATCTTGCACCCACACTCATGATTTTCACAATGAATTTCTTCTCCTTATATATGTTTATCCTTTTTCAATACCACGGGTCAAAGCAATACCATGAGCCTTCAATACCACGGGCCAAAGCAATACCATGAGCCTTCAATACCACGAGCCAAATCAATACCATGAGTCTTCAATACCACGAGCCAAATCAATACCATGAGTCTTCAATACCACGAGCCAAATCAATACCATGAGTCTTCAATACCACGGGCCCCTGTTTTTGCACTTTATGAGTACTTTTTTCCATACACGACTTATCACGTTCTTTCCCGCGTGCATACGCGACTTCCCCTAGACATATCTGTGTATGTATTGAGACATACTCTTTTCATCATAGATTTAGCACATGATGACTTCTTTTCTTTACTGCCTTCTGTACACACTGTAGATACATCATATTTAGCTCATCAAGAACATATTCTAACAAGCACAACTTCACCAAGTAAGTTGTCATCATCTTCATTAAGAGGGTTGCCTTTCAAGGACAACACTTAGCATCATATTGTCAACAAACATCATATCACATCATATTTACATCATTTACCAAGTCCATCAAGTCAAGAATAACTTCATCAGGTGTATTGCCATCAAGGACAACACATGTCAACTGTCACATGTCTTCATCTTCATTTAGTGGGTTGCCATCAAGGACAACACTCTGCATCATATTTCCAACACCTTAGTCGTATAATTGAAGAAACAAGGTTCTCTCAACACATCCCGAGAATTAGATTTAAATAAGGAATCAAAAGCATAAATCACAGGAAATTTTCTGATGATACGACTCTTCTTGGTGGAGCCTCTCTGGTCATAGCTAGAAGATTCAATCTTATCTGCACAAATTCCAAGAAACATCTGGAGGGAAAACAAGCGATGCTAAATGTAGAATATATGCACGGAACATCTTCTTTAGAAAGGCCAAAAATATAGAAGAAATATTGGGGTTTAAGGTAGAAATAGAATGGAAGGAATTTAAATACTTAGGAGTCCCAATTTTCTTGAAAAGGGCCAATCCTAAGGCCTGATAAGGCATGATTGACAAAATGAAACAAAAAATAACCAATTGGGGAGGGGTTTGGCTAAATCCAGCAAGCCGTCTCATTCTTATCAAATCAGTGTTGTCTTCTCTCCCTATATATCAGTTTTCGGTCCTCCAAACTGCAAAGTATGTCGTGAAACAACTTGGCAGTTTCATAAGGAAGTTATTATTAGAAGGAGGGAAAAAAACAACAAGGAAATATCACATGGTAAACTAGAAGACTGTTACAACACCCAGGCAACATGGAGGACTCAAAATTCATGACCCAAGATTAACGAACCCAACAATTGGGGCCAAATAATGGTGGGGGCTAGTCACAAAATATGAAGAATGGTGGGCTCAAGTAATAAGAGAAAAGTATTTCAAGCAACAAGAACAGGAAAACAAGTACACTTCAACCACTCAAGGCTCCCCAATTTGGCATCTTCTCCTATACTCATCTCCTTTAATCACTCCAAACATCAGCAGATTCCTGGAAATGGTCTGACAGTCAAAATTTTGGAGGACAGAATAATGAATAATGCCCCTCTAGTAGATTTGGAACAACTGAAACCCCTCCGCGATCACTTCATATCGATTAAAATCACAACCTTGGAACAAATCTTAGTATGGGATGACAAGAGGAAATGGAAAGGATGGCTTCTGTCGGATATGCCCGGAGAGCTAAATGAACAAAAAAATGAACTATTAAATCTTCTTGAGGGATGCTCTCCAATTTCGAGAGATAAAATGGACAAATGGTGCTAGAAGAACACACACTACTCAGTCAAATAAGGCTAAATGCATATCCTCTTCGAAGAACAGGTCCCTCCCAAAAGTTGGATATGGAATTGTGTTTGGAAGCCAAACACTATTCCCAAAGTAAATTACTTCAACTAGCAGCTAAATCACAAGAAAATTCTCACACATGACAACATCAAGAAAATAGGTATAAGCAGGCCAACCAGGTGCCCTTTGATGAGCTCCATCATTAGACATATTTGGAGGGGTTAATGGTCACCTTTTCGCCTTCTTAAATCTCTTTTTCTTGCATTTTTATTATTATTTGGTTTTATGATGCTTGTATAGGTGGTGATTAAGTCTAACATACTCTGAGTGCCTAATATGAGGTTGAGTGCAGAAAATCATGATTTATTAAGAATTTTTATAAGGATTTTATCATAAAGACTTGGAGGAGACAACAAGGAGAAATTATTGGAGGATTTTCCACCCTCCTTAACTCTCAAAGGCAGCCAAAGGATCCCAATTATTCTCTCCTGCAATTCGAATTCCAAAGGCAGCCAAAGGACCCCCAAGGATTCTCTCCAGCAATTCGAATTGCAGAGGCAGCCAAACACTAACTCTTTGTTTATTTAGATTCAAGTGGGTTTGATCAACATTTTCTAGGGATCCGTTTGTAGCTACCCTGTAGAATAAATAGAGCAGAGCTAGAGCTAGGAAGAGTTATTCAGTTAGTCGATTCTAGTTGGAACTTTGTTGCAAGATATTGAGCTTATTATTGTACTCAGTGATCAAACTTTCAGAGATGTATGAGGTTATTCTTTTATGAAATGAGAAGTCTGATTTCATTCGAATGATCTAAGTTTTAGAGAGATAGGATTATGGGTTAGGGCCCAATCCATGTGCCTCAACTTCTCTGCTGTTACTATCTTTTCCTTTTTGCCATTAAGCTAGTTTTGTTTCTGTCATTCAATTAGCTCTTATTTTAATAATATCATTGTTGTTTAATTTTTCTTCTAGTGTGCTGTTGTAGTCATTTTCTTGTGAGTAGTAGAATAGAGGAAAAAATCCAAAAGCTGTGGTGAAGCCTCCCCCTCTCATCTCTTTCAATAATGTTCGAGCAAGGTAGACCTTCCCACAAGCCAAAAATTGCTTTTTGTTTGAGTTTAGGGAAGAAATTGCATTACCAAGTCCGAGTCTCTTTTTCACTATTTTTATCATGCATTTTTATCTACTTTTTGTGCATGAATCCGCAGGTGCGTTACACTTTTGAGCACTGCTGGTGTGCCTCCATTCCCTCCTATTTTCCACTTGTTTTTACTACTGCACCCACCTTTTATTCCTAAAAACACTTAAAACCCTTCAGCTGGCCTCCTTCCTTTGTCTTTTTTTTATTCACGATTGGCTTACCTTCTTAACACAAAACGCTTGAAAACCTTTAAAAGTTGACCTCCACCTTTGCTCCTCAAATATCACACCACCGTAAATCGCAATCACATTTAGCATTATTTAGTTGTTTTCCTTTAACATTTACTGCTCGTTTTCGCCCATTGCGATATTACAAAATCACAAATCCCAGTTCTTACCAAATCGCAAATCTCAAGTCGAACCTTTTACCTTTTTTTCCTTTACACTTACCGCTTGTTTTCGACGATTGTGATATTGCAAAATCAAAAATCACAAATCACACCATTTTCCATTTTCCTTTTAAGATATTACCACTACGATCTGCCGATTGTGATCTTGCGATCACACTTCGCCGCCGGTCCCACCTCCACGTCACCCATCGAAAATTGCATGTCGCAACATTTACCCTCTTCTTTTAAGACTTACCGCTCCGATCCGCTGATTGAGATATTGTGATCGAGCTCCGCCGCCGGTCCCACCACCACGTCACTTATCGCACATCGTATTGTGCACTGTTTAGTTGGTTTTCGTTACACTTACCGCTTGTTTTCGCCGATTGTGATATCGCATATCGCAACGCTTGCCTCCATCGCATCTCCGCCATCACACTTTTCAATTCATTTCACTCCAAAGCCATTTCTGTGCCATAATAAATATTTTTTAAGGTTTAAACCTGCTCTTTCCACCTTCTAAGCCTCATTTCATGTGTTAAGCCCTCCATTAGCCTCTTTAGCCTTTTTATTTCCTCCAAGATGAAAATCAACCCTTCTTTAATTAGAATTAAGTCATGGATAGCTTAGTTGCATAGGTAGAAGCATGGTAGATAGACCATAGGATAAATAGAGTGAATTTAGCCAATTGACCAAGTTAATTGTGGTTTAAATTAGTTTCCTTTCTGCAACTTAGTCTAGTTTCTTTCCAGTCATTTCCTTTTAGCAAATTAATTTAGTTTCTTTCTACCATTTCTTTTCAGCAATATAGTTTAGTTTATTTTCAGTCATTTCTTTTTCTAAAAATTAAATTAGTTACATTTCTATCATTTCTTTCTAGCAATTTAGTTTAGTTTCCTTTCTGTCATTTCCTTCCAGCAATTTACTTTCCACTTCTTATCATATTTTAAGAAATAATACCATTTCGTAAAGCAGAGGAGGATGACATGAACAGATTGCATCTGTTGTGTATATAGCATAGTCACCTCCAATTTCGTATGAACCCCAGGTTGATAAAGTAAAGTAGGGTAGCCCCTAGGAGTTGCAACACTCTTGGTGCAATACCAGGGCTCACCACTTTTTGGTGTCATTTCCGGGGAGGTGTATAGTAGATGCTTTGATTTTGTTTTTAGTATTTATTTTCTGCTTTACTTACTTTTAGAAATATTGAAAAAGTAAAAAATATCTAATTTTCATGCCTTGTAGGACTAGGAATACTCAAAGACAAACCTTACCTAAAACCCCCACATCACCTCCTAGCCATCCTTCGCTCTTGTTTCAGTGGCAGTGAGATTAAACCCCCTATATGAGAGCCTTCTGAATATTTTGAGGATCCTATTGGGGAAGAAGAAGAAGACTTTATTTCAACTGAGGGACCTGCTTCACCTATAATAACCATGGTTGGGATCCAGAGATCCATTCTCATAAGAGAGGCAGAGGGGGAAACTAAGATGAAAAACATTATCCCCTCATCTCTTCCACACTTTCATGGAATTACCTCTGAGGAACTTGACACCTTCATGTTTGAATTTTCCATTGTTTCTAGGACTTATGACTATACTTCTGATGATAAGAAGTTGAAGCTATTCCCATCCACCCTTAAAGATGCAGCCTTGCACTGGTTCATGGGTCTGCCTGGGGATAGCATCACCACCCAGGCACATATGGAAGATACCTTCAACAACAAATACAGAGACTATTGTAGGTCCAGGGAAACTAAAGATGAAATATTTAGGATGAATATAGAACATGATGAATCCCTAGAGAACTATGAAGAGAGGTTTCAATTAAACTATAAGAGAGCCAACTGTACTCTTGATCCTTCATCACTTAAACTTGTACTTCTTTGAGGGATTAGTGAAGAGATGATATAAACCTTGAATATGTTAATAGGAGGATATATATACCAAAAACACTATGAAACAATCAAAAATATCTTCTAGAACCATTCTAGGGCATTTAGGAAGAAGGGTAGAGCTAGCCAAAGTACATCCAATACCCCTTCCTCTTCCACCTTCATAAAACATGAGATTGGAAACATGCTAGAGGAGTTCAAGAGTGAAATGTTACACACCTTTGATTTGAAAATGGATATAATGCAGGCCAAAAGGAAGCAAGAGGAAGTAGAGAGAGCCTTGGACATCTTTTCACCTAGATGTACCATGAAGCACCCAAGAAATGAATGTCCAATGAATGTCATAGAGGTTTTCTTAGCCAGTGAAAAGAATCATGCCACAGAAAAGTGTCCCTCCTTACTTGGACTTAAGGCTGTATATCAAGGTGGGGAAGCAATGCTAGGGAAACTCTGTTTCATCAACTAGAGAAGGCATCAAGGCCCTCAGCCATATCAACAAGGTTGTGAAGGTGCACCTTACTCTTACTATCACAACAATCATATTTGACCCATGCAACCTTCGTACACCCCCACTCCTCCATCCTGGTCTACACCTCCTATTTGGCCTTACAATCCTTCATATCATCCTCAGCCAGTAAACCAACCATTCCAATAGTATGTTCCACAACAACCTCAATGGAACAATCCATCCCAAGGGTGGAGGCCTCAACAAAATCAACCACCTACTCTAATTCCTCCACCCCAACCTAAAACTCAGCTTAATCATGCTGCTCCACCTAGGCTACCCATACCTACACAACCCAATCCGAACCTGAACAATAGACTGACACAGCAGGATCCCAGTGGAGAAACACCCTATCCAGCTTATGTTGTGGAGATACAGGAGGTGATTCTCAGGTCGGGAAGATTACTCCCAGACAACCATCCTCCATCTCCACCTGTAGAGGTTAAGGAGGAAAGGAAGAAGGTAACACTCAGATCCAACAACCTCCTTTTCTTGAGTGCTTGATCCACCCTAGTCAGCACATCCTAGAGGAGACTAAAATCCTAGGAGAAATGGAAAATTTGTGTGTAAAGATACCACTTATCCGGGCCATTAAGGATGTCCCTATCTACAATAGGCTCATAAAATAAAAGTGCTTCAAGAAACCTGGGAGAAGGAAGAGAGATACCCCCACCATCAATGTGGTAGGACAACTGTCTAACCTAATGCTAGGAAGGGTGATATTTCCAAAGTACCTGGACCCTGGTAGTGTAGTTGTTGATGTGCATGTAAATGGTGTCATAGTCCCCAACACTTTGATTGATCTAGGGGCTGCCATCAATGCCATGACCAAGGAAACTATGTTGAAACTTAATCTCCAAGGGACTTTGAGGAAAACCACAACAGTTCTACAACTTGCAAATCGGTCCACAGTATCTCCAGAAGGAATTGTTGAGGATGTCATGGTTACCATTGACTCTTGGGAGTATCCTACAAATTTCTTTGTCCCGCAACCAAAAAAAAAGTTTAATGGTTATCCTATCATCTTAGGGAGACCTTGGTTAGCCACTGCAGATGCTTATATTATTTGTCGAGCAAGAAACATGACTATCAAAAATGGGCTTGTGTCTAAACAGCTAGAGTTATATCCTCTAGCCTAGCCTTCCATTGATCATGATCTCCCTATATGGTTGGAGGATTAAGCAGATGAGTTATATAACACTGCCCCTATGTGTACCATAGATGCTATTCTTAGAGGGGGGCAACTTGATGAAGATGAACTCATCGACCATGCCATTAAAAACCAATCCTCCACTAACATTTGTCTCAAAAATTTGAAAGCCAACCTTGGATGGAAGTGCACTCAATTGAGTCAACATCTGAAACCACCAAGGCTATTGAGTTTGGCCCATCCAGGTCTATGAAAATC
>JAXQQM020088996.1:0-35038 GCA_034641835.2 Pinus albicaulis | reverse complement strand
TTACCCCTTGTATTTTTTCAGAAGGAGACCTAGTCTTAGTGTACGATCAAGCCAATGATAAGCTAGGGGCTGAAAAATTTGTGCCCATGTGGCATGGTCCTTTCATTGTTAAGCATAAGCTAGAAAAAGGGGCCTATGAGCTGATAGATTTCAACGATGTCCCTTTAGATAAACCCAGAAACGAGCTTTATCTGAAGAGATATTATGCTTAAATTTGGTGTGGTGATTTTTTATTAGATTAGATTTCTTTACTGCTGGTGTGTCTTAGATTAGAAAAGCGTGCCTAGTTTAGAGTGTGTTTTTATCACTACTCCTGCTTATCTGAGTTTTACTCTTGATATTACAGATTTTGACGTCTCTTCAAACCTACATTGGTTTTGCTAATGGTGCTTGTCGTAGTACATGGAACATTTCTTCCGCAGCTTGGGTTATCTATTCACCCTCTGACGAGTTAGTATCCATGCATGGGGTAAGCCTTGGTCAAACAAAAAATAACATTTTAGAGTATAGTGCAGTGATTGAGTTATTATCTGAATCCATATCATTTGGAATTCGGAGTTTGATTGTTAGGTTGGATTCTGAACTTGTTTTATTACAGCTTAACAGGTTTTATGCCATTAGAAATCCAATGTTATTACGGTTATTTTTAAGAGTTCGTCTCTTGGAACGTGAATTTGATTACATTGAATATCAGCATATTCCAAGACATTTAAATACATTAGCAGATGCAGTTGCTTCTAGTATGATAAATAGACATTTGCAATAATCAAAATAGTAAATTAAACAACATTCAATAACATGTACGCAGATAGCCGGTAATAATGATATATCATAACATAGAATTTTGTTTCAAAATATACATCGTCTTCGATCATAGGTTGAAAAACACCTTATGATCGGCAAAAATGATAGTACAAAAGGTCAAAAATGTTATGAGTCTACAAACGATCATCATATCCCTAATGATGATCACGATAAGAGACCACTGCCCAGGCCACCCTACACAGGAACCGCCTAAAAGGTCCTGGGACACCAATCACATATCTTTGTAATCTGAGCGGAATAACATCTATGTCAGTCTCTGGAATCTCTAGAGTCAGGCGCTCTAGGTGATGCTCCAAATCAAACAGGATCTCTGCTGATTGGCCCTATGGGGCTGGTGCTGCGGCAGTTGGATGCCTCCTCTCATAAGGCTGGAGATTGGCTGGTCGCCGTGGGCCCACATCTGCATTTAAACTTTTGATTATTAATTTTGGGATGACTTAAAATACAAAAAAAATAGAACTTAGAAATTGTTGAAAATGATTTTTACCTGATTCATCCCACTGTTCCCCTGCTAGGAGAGCCATCTCTCGGTTGCCGCAGAAATCTATCCCGGCGTATGGAAAGTCCTCTATAACAAAAATTTGGAGTTCCAGCCAACGAAAATATGAAGAATGAAATCGAACAACCTCGATGCCCTCAGCATGATGGGCCATCAAAGCAACCCAACGAACCATCCTAGGTTCTTGAGGTCGACCAGCATCAACAGGAATATTCGGCAGAGCTAACATAGGGATCCTCTCTAGAGAAAAGGTCACTACAATGGATCCATATCCAAAATTGTTTACCTTTCCATTCTTTTCTCTAGTTAGTTGGCCTTTTACATTGGCCAACACAGCTTCGCACCTGTTGAAAATGGTGCCTTGAAAACAGTCTACAGCAATGCGCATCTGGGAACCAGTAGCCACATGCAACGTTGCGCTCCCACACAGTCTGGTGACAGTAAGTGCAATAAATTTAAGTTCGGGACGGATGATAGTTTTTATGTCAATCTATTTGTCCCGAGGGTCTGCTCGATCATCACAAAACTCTAGTCGAAGACTAGAGACAGACTGGCCACCTGGCCTAGTCCCAAACAGAGAAATTTGTTCGCCCCTCTTGGAAAAACCAAACAAAAAATAGATATCCTCCAGCTCAATTTCGAGCTGATGGCCGCCAATAACAAAACATTGGTCCTGTACATACCATCTGTTCACCAGCCACGTCAGGAGGTCTACCTGTGCCGTCATTCCCTGAATCGCCCAGAATTTATACAAACCGCATGCTCTCAATGCATGCATCGTAGGAAAATGATTCATTGTGACGTAATCTACGTCTTCATGCTCGTGTTCTCTCCAAACAAGCATCTTGCATGTCCTACAATGCATAAAAATACATATTAGAACAAGATTTTTTGAAAATTTTTGGGCAGAAATTGAGAAAAATGTGTTTGAAATTTCATTACGTGGGGTCCGCACCCTATTTTCATACACAATGCGTAGGTACGCACGAGCACTGTGAAACAGGTGCGGACCCAGGACTTTTTTCTACGTAGAAAAAAGTTGGGGTCGGCAGGGCCCGTGTGTTGCACCTACGGACCCCCGCGGGCGATTTTTTCAACCTATTTTTCCTTAAAAAATGAAATCTAAAGCCTAAAAATGAAATATAAATGGATGAAATGCAAGATAAGGAGGTCGTGGATTACCTGGAGCTAACAGTTCTCGATTTCGCTGGACGGATTTTCCAAAATCTTCGCAGGAACTTTTTTACCCAAAAGCTCTCACTTTTCACTCTGAACTCAAATGGTAAAAATGAAGTTAGAAAAGTCCTTTTTATAAGTTTTTTCGAATAAATGAATTTTTAATTTGTTTATTTTTCACTCTAAAAGGGTAATTTTAAAAAAACATTTTTATTTTTCTTAAACAGGTATGTGTAATGTTTTGAGTTTTTGTGCAGAAAATTGGATTTTTCGAGAAAATTGATCATTTTTCAACAAAGAGCATACTTTTATCACTTTTTCGAACTCTTTCAAAAATTTACGAAAAAGCAAAAACCTGGAGTCCTCTTTTAAGCTCTTTTCAGACTCTCGAAAATTGAAAAGATTTCCGAGCAATTGATTATTCGAACTCGTTAAAATAAATGAATGATCGTCCTTTCAGTATAAGTTTACCCCTTTTACGGACTGAAATGGACTATTTACGAAAAAGGTATACGTTGACTAATTACGGTCAATAGAGTTCTCTCCCGCATTATTTTATCCTTTTTCGGGCCCGAGAGACTAAATTTACGAAAAAGTACCCCCATGGAGTCTTCTTAAGTTTTTTCTTCTGACTCCCTAAAATTGAAAAAACACCGAGTTTCTCCTATACTGGACTCGTTAAAATTTAACAGTAAAGGACCTGTTCAATTTTAAAACAGGAATGAACAACTCCTTCTTAGGGTTTGAATCTTAAACTAAGTTGGACTCATCCGAAGGATGAGCTTATAAACAAGCAAATGTTATCCTCCTCAAGATTGTCAAAAATAAAAAGGTACTTGCCAGAAATGGTGGGGGGAAAGAGAGAAAAATGAACCTGTTTGTTGTATTTTGATTATTTGAAAAGCCATTAATTACTCTTGAATGCGACACTTTCTTTCACCTGGGTTGGGAAATCCTTTGCCTAACAGTTAATCAAACCATTTTGAAAGTCTTCAACCAGTTTCTGGGTATTAGCTTTGGGTCAATTGTCACCAAACCATCTGCAGTGTCATTATGTGTTCAAGAGGATAGTTCAAACAAACCATTCATCTACAAAATATATGTCATCCATTTTGACCATCCCTGAGTCAGTCCTTGCCAATATATTTCTTTAAAACTTGATCTATGATTTCGTGTTGTGGGCTTCCCTACGACGGTTCACTTCCTATCGACGACAGCTCATTATCTAGGAAGTTGATCTAGAAATCATCATTACCTAGAAATATGCATGCCTTAATGGCAGGTTTCTCGCCTTCGACGACAGGTTGCATCATTGACCTTCGATCGAATGATTCCGTGACATGTTCGACTTCAGCTCATTCATTCACATTTCATGGATTGTACTGAGTACTTTGAGAGCCATTGACATTACTGGTGGTTACTCTCACACTTGTTAATAGTCTACAATATTGACTGGTAATCAAGTGGTTTCTACCATGTTCGACTTCGACACGTTCATTCACATGGATAGAATCGTACTGGTTCAAGAAGAGGAAATCAAGACCCTGGATCTAGTTTCTACCATCCAGGCTGCGAGGAATTTTGTTATCATTTATACAGTGGACTATTCATAAACAGATGGCTGCATCCATATTGTGTCTACACATGTCCATATTGTTGATGTATTGAAAATCATTCCTGTATCAGAATAGTTTAAATCAGTTTTCTAGTTAGTTTTGATCTAAGTATGGGAATCCCTACCTCAACGATGATATGTTTACATATATATATTTTTCATTGAATGTTTTTACAGGTTAAAACTAGGGTGTTCACAGGATGATCCTTGAAATTATAAATTACTCCACTCTTCATACATGACAGACTTCATCTTCATCTGTTCCATACTTTGCACTTTAGGGGGCAATCTGTTGCACTGAAAATTGTCATCTTGACATTCTGCTATTTGTATGAGCTCATTATCACTCATACTTCCTCCTTTGCAATTATAACACATCAGTTCCTCATGTCAAGCCTTATAAATAAGAGAAAAGCTCTCAAAAACCTCTTTAACTCTAGTATCGACTTTCTCTTCGTCTTGCCTGCGGTCCCACACCTAATGTTCATGACTTCTGCGTACCTGAACACACTTTCTTTGTGTTAAGGGTGCGGACCCCTGTAAAATATTAAAAAGGCGCAAGTAAACTCAAAAATCTCACTTTCAGTAATTTCTAGAAGCCTCTAGAGAGAATCTTGTGGTGGCAGAACCGCTCTTTTGAGGTTCATGTATCCCTTGCCTTATGGAGCTAACCCCTTGATGTGAGGAGCTTATCCCTTTGAAGGAGGATTCTATCATTTCATAGTTGGAACTGAAACCTCCTCTTTTGCACTATAAAAATAGGCCTTGGGTAGCCTCAAGGGGAGTTGAAGCTTTTGAATTATTTTAGGTTAAGTGTTGTTTGGATTCAAACTCATTTAACTGAGATTTTGTGAGGAGAGATCACATACCTCTATCTGTCTCGGTTGGAAGAGTGCAAGGCTTGTCAGAGTTGAGGAGATTCCTGCTTCGAACCCCGGGAAGTCCTGTTCAACATCAAGGCTAAGGTTGTAAGGTTTTCTTTATTCAAAGTTAATACAAATTAATTCATTTTCTCAATAAGCTGTTAATTAACTGTTTATTTCATGGATTCCTTGATCACCGTGATAGGCATGATTTATAATATTTACTATACAGGTGTTATTTAATGTTTGCTTGTTTGTGACTGCAGGTCTATAAATATAACTCCTTGAAGTGGCCGAGGGACAACTACTTTGAACAAGCATTGGACCTACGATAAGACCTTAACACCTTTATAGTATTCTTTTGTAAATCACATATGTCTAGAGAAAGATAGGTTTATTTGGCTGTTTGTTGCTAGATTACTTTTTGGTACTAGGGAGATCGATCTTGTCAGCAAGATTGATTTATCCGGTCAACACAAATGGAGTTACAATAGGAGATATTTGATTCCTCCTTGTAGAAGGAGGTCTTGAAACCCTTCTTCCTCTTGGTGGAGTTTCCAGGTGAACTAATTTGCATTCTTCTTCAAGTCATCAATTCATTTTCACCATCAAGAATTGATTATCAGCAATTCAAGATAAGAGGCTCGAAATAATTCTTCATTTCAAGGCCTTCGCCTCCCGATAGACACACCAAAAGATGTTGGCGCCAGAATTAGCACTTGGACTGCAGCAAGAACCTGACCAGACACATCCTAAACTCTAAGGCAATTTAATGATTTTTTTTATGAGATTGGCAAGTGGTAACTCTGATTCACTAAAAAGAGAATTCAGTGAAATCCATGGTTCTACTGATGAGGGTATTGGAACCTGATATGGTAGCAAGGAGTAAGTTTGTAGCCTATGAGGAGAAGAAACAGTAAGGTGGGAGAGGAAATAGTAGGTCTGCAAAGAATAAATCTACTGCATTTAGTAGAAATTAACAAAAGTTACAGTTTAACAATATTTCATCAAGAGAAAGTTATTCCTAGCCTTACAATATTCTTACTGAAATATCATGAAGGATGACTATCATGAGTGATGCTCTTCCACTTTTATAACATAAATTTTACCAGGAATGCTCACTGTGTGAGACTAACAAAAACTGACAAAACACATACCATGTTTAAGAGACTGATAAGAACACATAATAGCATGATGGTTTGTAAACTGAAACTGAAATAAATAAGATATGGAAACACAAGTAAAGTTGACAATACGCACAGCAGATTGGTAATAATTCCTTAGTAGTATCATTCCATTTCATTCAAAAAAAAGATAACAGATCATATGAGTCAAGATTATAAATCCAGCAACCTTTTCTTCATATCATTTTGGCATATATATACAAAATATTATACTGTCATCTCCACAGAAAAAAGGTAAATATGTTTCAAAATTTATTACAATACCGTGCAAGAGATGAGGCTTATCCATAATCTTAAATATAAAGTGCTATATTAAAAATAAGATAAACATCATCAAGGTTTTCAATCCAAAATGGTTGTATGAGGTGTCAGCCTATTCGAAGACCACTCTTTTGTTCTGGTGCAACCAATCTTCAGCAAAAAGTTTAAAAACAGTGAGAGTGACATGTGGTTGTCTCCTTCAAACGTGCAAAACAGAACCCTGGTATTTCGGAGAAGTCTTGATACATGACACCCGGCAGCATCCATTGCAACTAAAAAACTCCTCCATTTCACCTGTTTGATGTCACCATCATGATAACAAACCAAAAATTAGCCCCTTTACATCACATGTTGATATTCAAAACAATTTCTACCTTCGAAAAAAAGGTAACTATGTCCAAAAAACATGGAACATTAACCCAAAAAGTTTCTCCAAGGTAGCCCTGATCCTTCATTCATCATAGATCCAGAATAGAGGCAAAAATCCTGATGGCCTCTGCTTTAGTCACCCTCTTATCTGACCTCTTTCTTTGAGCTTGACTCTTTTATTGAGTCTTTTTCTTCCTTTGAATTTTGTCCTCTGGGCTCTCCTCAATGTTAATAATTTAATCCCTTAATTTAGGATTTGCAATCAACTTATTGTTCAGCCTGAGTTTATTTTTGGGCCTAGTATAAGGTCTCTTGACATAGGGGTTAGCGATGAATTTGGACCTCTTACCTCCATGGATGGATATACTAGACTCTTCCTCCTCATCTTCTGCTTCTATGTACTCAGGGTCACTTTTGTCTTCATAGGAGGAATAGGAGTGTATCATAGTTTTCTTTCTCTTCTTGATCGAAGAGAAACTAATTTAGCTAAAGTAGGCTCTTCTTCTATGACAAGCTTTGACATTTTATGTTTAACTTTCTTAAGAGAAAGCAAAACCTGTGAGAGAGTGGACTTTGTAAGATAAGTACCACTACTTGGTTGTGCTTGATGAGATGACTCAGGAACATGGCTTGAAATTTTGATACCAGGGTGGACTTCCACTGGTGACAAAACAGGCTTCGGTGCAAGAAGTCCAACGTTGACTTCCACCGGTTCTTCTGCCATGAAGAGCTTCTTCTTAGGTTGGGCCCATGAAGAGGAGGTTATTTTCTCTTTGCATTTTGACATAGGCTTCTTAGGAGACTTTGTGTTTTTCTATTGCAGTTTCTTCCTGTATTCTTCCATGAAAGACCTTAGGGTTCAAGGTTCCCTAGGTGAGCTACTGACATGAACTTCATTAACTGGTGACACTACTGGCATAGGCATAGGATTTGCAGCTTTCCTAATTGAGCTTCTGGATGGCCTTTTGACTAAGATAGAGGTAGGGTCAACTTGGCAGAAGACTTATGAATGTACGGAGTTAGATCGTGAATTGTGTGAAACCGGGGCAACACTAGTTTGTTCATGGGTGTCTCTTTTCTTGGGCCTCCCTACCCTTCTCCTAGAATTTATGCTACCAAACCCTTCCTCTCTTAAAATCCTATCCCAGGTAATTTTCTTCTTTCTAAGATGATAGACAATTAGAATTTTAATCAACCCTCTGTTATACAAATTGTGCAAAGATTAGTTTGTAATTTTCTGTAGCTTTAGGGACATTTTGAGCAGAGATTTATATAGAAAATAGAGTATGTTCAGAGTTTTATCTCCTGAAATGTGAGCAAGGAATCTTAACTGATAAAATCAATGAAAAAAGGAAAACCTACCCTAGCATGTGATGTATTTTTGGACTGAGGTGATAACATGCTACCACTTAGCCTTAAAACAAGAAATGTTAGTAGTTGGATTCCACTTAACATTAACATGTTCGGGTTTAAGGTAGGAACTTACTTCTTCAGGAAGCATTTTGATTTTAAACCAGTGTTCACCAGTTGCATAGGTTTGGGTAGCACGAGCTATGATGGCCTCGGAAATTTTGAAGATATTTCTGCCTAATTTGACCTTTCACCATCGAAAGTCTGAGCAAAAGCCTGAGCTAGAGCCACATTCTCCCCAGAAAAATTTTGTAGGAATTTATACCAGCTAGCGGATTTTAACTGTGGTTTAGCCCTAGCATCTACGAATCTTGTATTAGCTGGCTCTGATCTATTTACATTTCCTCCTTCCCCATTCTTCCAAAAGCTAGACTACTCACAAACACAATTGTTCAATTCTGGTTGCAATTTTGTCCACAAAGCCTTGGTTTTCCTGCTTTGAAAACTGAAACTGCTTGTTGGAGGAACGACTTATGTTTACATGTAGCCTACACAGAGGGCTTCGGTTGAGTGAACACCGAGCTCTCTTCTCTAATTTCGTGCCTGCAATTATGGCAAGGAGTAATGACATGTTTTGAAATAATTCCAAAATAAGAGCCAATTCATCCCACTAGGCTTCACACTCCACATTATCATTAAATGTCAAATACCTCGTACTATGATTTATGCTTGACTTTGTCGAGGTGGTTATAGCTTAGCTGCATAGGCAAATTAACCATTCACTAATAATAATCCCCTTGGGTCAAATAATAAAAAATCTTAATTAAAAGAATAATCATATTCATAGCATATGGGTCTTCAATGATCTTCAAACATGAATGGTCCTTGCCTTTAAAATATTGTGTGTTGCTCCTATATGCTTGATGAATAATTTTCCTTACCTCTGAATTGAGATAACAAAAATCTCAGCAAAATAGCTACGCTTTTCACTATGTGAATAATGTGACTTTCAATTCTAAGAAATATTTTCCCTTCACTATATTATTGTTTTGACAATAAAATTAAAATAGAGGTAGCTATTATTCCAGACCAGGTGGCTGCAACTTTATTACCCAAATGACGAGTAGCCTTCAGCACTAACATAAGTTAAAATAGTTATTTTAACTTATTTTATGACTCTAAAACACTAATGACACCTATTCACTTAAAAGTACCTTGATTTTGAGACTCTTTTTTGTCCTTTATTGAAAATGACTCAAACTTCGACATGGATTGGGAAATTAGGAAAATTACAAAACAGTGACACAATGGCGCTTACACCATTAACATTTTTAGTGCTAACACACTCCAAAATTTATCATCCTGAACAACAGGCTAGAGAAAGCGCAAAAATATATGAAATATCATGCAATGATCTGCAATTTATTGGGGTTCTGGCCTCAAGAAAAGGACATTCTGGCTTGGATTCAGAACAAGTGGTCCCCAAAAGGGAACATCGAGCTTTGGATCAAGGCCAAATGTTTCTTCACAGTGATCTTTGAAGACCTGGTGTTGCACTGAAAATTGTCATCTTGACATTCTGCTATCTGTATGAGCTCATTATCACTCATACTTCCTCTTTTGCAAGTATAACACATCAGTTCCTCATGTCAAGCCTTAAAAATAAGAGAAAATCTCTCAAAATCCTCTTTAACTCTGGTATTTCACTTTCTCTTTGTCTTGCCTGCGGTCCCGCACCTAATGTTCATGACCCCTGCGTACCTGAACGCACTTTCTCTGTGTTAAGGGTGTGGACCCCTGTAAAAGATTAAAAAGGCACAAGTAAACTCAAAAATCTCACTTTCAGTAATTTCTAGAAGCCTCTGGAAAGAATCTTGCGGCGGCAGAACCACTCTTTTGAGGTTCATGTATCCCTTGCCTTAAGGAGCTAACCCTTTGATGTGAGGATTTTATCCCTTTGAAGGAGGATTCTATCCCTTCATAGTTGGAACTGAAACCTCCTCTTTTTGCACTATAAAAAGAGGCCTTGGGTAGCCTCAAGGGGAGTTTAAGCTTTAGAATTGTTTGAGGTAAAGTGTTGTTGGGATTCAGACTCATTTAACTGAGATTTTGTGAGGAAAGATCACATACCTCTATCTATCTCGGTTGGAAGAGTGAAAGGCTTGTCAGAGTAGAGGAGATTCCTGCTTCAGACCCCGGGAAGGCATGTTCAACATCAAGGCTAAGGTTGTAAGGTTTTCTTTTATTCAAAGTTAATACAAATGAATTCATTTTTCTCAATAAGTTGTTAATTAACTATTTATTTTATGGATTCTTTGATCACTATGATAGGCATAATTTATAATATTTACTATACAGGTGTTATTTAATGTTTGCTTGTTTGTAACTGCAGGTCTTTAAAGATAACTCCTTCAAGTGACCGAAGGATAACTACTTCGAACAAGCATTGGATCTACGGTAAGACCTTAACACCTTTATAGTATTGTTTTGTAAATCGCATATGTCTAGAGAAAGATAGGTTTATTTGGTTGTTTGTTGCTAGATTACCTTTTGGTACTAGGGAGATCGATCTTGTCCGCAAGATTGGTTTATCCGGTCAACAAATTGGCGACTCTACTAGGGAAGCATTCTTGTTTTTGGTTTTCCTTTGTTTTGACTTTAGAAAATGATTTTTCTGGTTTTTGATTGATGGATACTCGCCTGGGTAGATTAGGTTTACTTTGCTTTGAAAAGTTTTGAATTATTTTGTGTTTTTCTTGAACTTTTCTGGGGACCGCACTTTGTTTTCTTGCACAGTGCAGACGGTTTCGCAATTTCCTTGAGTAACCAGTGCGGGACCGCACCTGTTACTTCTGGGGCCTGCGGACCCTGTTAAAATTTTTGAAAAACTTCAGATTTCTTCTTCTAGTTTATGTTTAAATTGATTTAGGACTTCTAGTATCTGCCCAGATCTGTATTTTTTCTGTCAAAAGTCCTTTGTGAGTGAGTTCCAACACTATTTGTGTTTTGAGTGATTTTCTAGAAGTTTTGCGTACTTGGACTGGTTTTCGTTTGGTCTCTGTAGTGACTCAAGGATTGGAAGCTTGAAATACCTCAGATCACACTGGTCTTTTTGTCTTCTTGATGAGTCTAACTTGGTTGCGAAATCCATCCTTTTTGAGAAATATATTTAGTTTTCTCTTTGCAAATATTTGAACAAGCTTTGTTATAAGTTCTGAATTTCATTTTTACAAAAGGAAACATATCTGGATGTTTTTTGTTTTGTTTTTTATTCTGGACAAATGAATCCTTAGTTTACTGAACAACTAAGTAAAACATTCTCAAAAAAAAAAAATTAAAGCTTTTATTCAATTAGATTTTCAAAGTTTGTAGATCTCAAAATTAGTTTTTCGTAGTTTTGAGTGCTTTTTAGAACTTGTAGATCTCTTTTGAAGGAAGGTTGTTTTTGTAGTTTCGAGTCTTGAAAGTGAAAGGGATTTACTGTGAACATTGATTATTTGTCTCGTTTTGAGTTCTTATTGAAAAAACAAAAATATTTTATTTCCATTTATTCTTCATGTTCAAAGAAAGAATTGTCTCTTAAAAGAATTGCATTCTCGAACTCTTTCTTTAGCTAGAATTTTATTGAAAGAAAAACGAATTGTTTATCATTTTAGGTGCATTTTTTAGTACGTTTGGAAGTCGAGTCTTCACACCATCAAAGTTTCATTTCCATACCTATTGACTTAAAGAAACAGCCCATAAAAACAATGCTTAATTAAAATTGATCTAGAAATCTTTTTTGTTTCTAGGGCTCTTATCACCAATATAGCTTAAGCTAGTATCTTGGAGTAGGGAGTAATTAACTCTCCAAGATAGTAAAAACAAACAAGTAGATAAATCTTGCGGTAGGAAATAAATCCAATTGTAATTGGTAAAATCTGGGAAGCTTCTCTTAAAGGAGTTAATCACGAGATCATGTCTGAACCTTTGAGACAATCAATTATGTTTCATTAGGAAAGATAGAAGATCTGCACGCATTACAAATGGTAAACCTCATATTAACCATTGTCGAGGAGCCTGGGGTCACTTGTCGGTAAACCTCGGATTGACCATGTCGAGGATCCTTCAAGGGGATTGAGCTTTGTTACTCTGCCCTTGCGCGTGGAATTGGATCGTAGAATGTTCCCCCAGTTGTATTTGTTACTGTTGGTAACCTTAGTGTCCATAAGCTTAAGATTATTTCCTAAGGTGACGGTGAAGGAAATATCTCACTATACCTGGAGCAGACGTCGACTAGACTCACTTAAACTCTCTGGGGGGTTCTCTTCACACGAGATGGTTTTGTGAAGAAACTTGTGCCAATATGTTTCATTAAGCAGGTTGTCGGGGTAACTATTCCAACCGCCCTTTCTGTATTAAACTTCTACTAAGTTGGATTTCATCACCAACTAGTGTTTTTAGTACGGGAAGTTACTGTTTGTTCGTGGTTTGAACTCTTAGATTTTTTTTAGGCGTGTGATTCAGTTGTTTGTTTCTTTAGAGATTTTAGGTGTTTTTATTGAAATTTTCTTTGTTTGCGTGTGATTGATTAATATTTAATCGTGGCAGAATTATCGAGACAGTCCTGGAGACTTCAAGGGAAGCCCCCTGAGTTTACACCAAGTTAGCTTGAAGGGTTGTGTGCTCTAGTATCATCTAGTAGAGGTAGAATTAGATCAACAGAAGTTGGAATTTCATATATAGTTTTTCATCCTGGTCATCAAATACCCACGACAGAACATATTCAAGAACCGATTTCAGTTTCCGAAGTTACTGGTAGTATTTCTCCTTCCAGTGAACTAGCTAAAGAACCTGAAATTTCCGAGCCTGACACTGAACCTTCTGTTTTGGAAACATCCTCAGGATTTATTACTCCAACTTCTAGTGATCCTGGTTCACCTAGGGTAATAAATATTGTTATTGAAGATCTTCCATCTGGCCTAATTTCTATTGAAGAACTTTCCAATCCAGACGAAGAAGTAACTCTTCCTGAATCCCCACAGTCTTTGAATCTTTGGGAGCGTGAATCTATTTTCTACAGCCCTATTAGGAGTGACGCTTGGTATTTATCTTTGACAAAAAATTTAGAAAACTCGGGTCTTGCTTTTTCACCACCTCAAATTCCTTTTCATCCTATGCCCAGAGGTTACTATCCTTCATCCATCATGTCAGGAGAGTCATCTATGTTTTTCCAAACACCGGAATCATTTTTACACGGTGGTTCTTCTGTTCCTTCGGGGTATCAGGCTCTCTCTGGTACTTTCTCAGGAGTAGCTCCTCGACCGATTAAACAAGTATTATCACCTGGTCTTAATGGAATTAAAACTGAAACTTCGAACGCAGAGCAAATATTTATGATGTCTGGTAGTATTCCAAATCCTCAACCTCAGGGTGGTCAGTTACCGCTTGGGGGGCAACCTCAAGGCAGTCAGTTACCGCCTGGGGGGAAACCCCAAGGCAGTCAGTTACCGCCTAGGGGGCAACCTCAAGGAAGTCAATTACCGCCTGGGGGGCAACCTCAAGGCAGTCAATTACCGCCTAGGGGGCATTTTCAGGGTAATTGTTTCCCAGGACAAACTGTAGGACAATATTATTTTGGAGAACAACCTCAAGTATATTACATACCTCAAGGTTATCAACCTTCAGGACAGTACTTACCCCAAGGTCAACCCAAGACTCAGTATATTCCTCAAGGTCCTTATCAACCCCAAATTCAGTACGCGCCTCAGGGTTATCAACCTCAAGGTCAGTACCCAACTCAAGGTTTTCAACCGCCTTCTGGTCAATCATTTGTACAAGGAGTTGGAAATTTACCACTTAATTATCAACCCTACGTTCAACCAGGCTATGGTCCTTCATATGTACAACCTTCTATGGGAAAATACCTCGGAATGAACATGGTGTGGGATCCATCCCAAATTCAACAAACTATGCAACCTAATGTGCAGTTACCTAGTCAACCTAGACAGCCTTTGGTTTCTGGTCCAACCCAGCAACCTGTCCAGCCTACTGTTCAAATCCCTGCACCTAGTTCTGTTCAGCATTCTGGGCCTAGTACACCTCAGACTCCGCCTCAAATTGCTGCAACTGCTGCAACATCTGTTCAACCTATAAAACCTGTTTCTGGAGTATCTGTAGCTCCGGTTTCTTCTATCCCTGCATCTGTGCCAATCCCTCAAGTCTTTGTACCCCAGTCAAGACCCACAGTTCAGACTTCGGTCCAAATACCTACAGAACAAGCTGGTACAAGTACGATTGTCACGAGTCAACCGCAATTCACATATCAACCGTACCAGGGACAGTATCAATTCGGTCCCATTTCAGAAAACCCAGTTTATCAGTATCAACAATATCTTGGCTATACTTATCAACAGCCTCAACAACCACAGTTTGGTCCGGTTAATCCTGGTTTCCCGGGAGGTTATACCATTCCTAATGCAAATCTGATTCCTAGTTATCTTGGGTATCCTCCTCCCAGAACTGCTCTTGTTACTCAAATTTTTTGCGACCCTAACTGTCAGTTACCATTTATTGAACCTTTGGATTTACCTGATTTTTCACGCCTTACGAATGATCCAATTTACTATCATCCGTATTGGCCGCCAATGCCACATAAGTTGCCCAGTGATATACCTAAATTCGAGGGTAAGTCAGGAGAGGATCCGTTAAATCATGTTATAACTTATCACCTCTGGTATGCGTCTAATTCAATAATTGATGATTCAATTCGCTTACGTCTTTTTCAACGAACTCTTATTGGTCTTGCCGCCAAATGGTACATTGAGTTACCACGAGGATCTTTTAATAATTTCAATCAGTTATCAACTGCTTTCTTAACTCATTTTCATTTTCTTGTTAGATACAACAATGGCACGGAACTATTGACTTCGCTAAAACAATCCACGTCCACGTATATTTCTGATCATATTCACGAATGGTGACGTAGAAGGCGTTTAGTGAAAGTTTTCATTCCGGATCAAATTTTGGCAGAATGGTTCATTAAATCATTATTACCCAAAATCATTGAAGATGTAGCTAACGGAGGAGTTGTTACTGAAGAGCAATTCATTGCTCAAGCTCAGTACCTTGACCTCGTCTACACGCAGTCAGGTACTTTACATGAAAAAATCCCCGATCTTCCAAAACAAGGTCAAATAACTGCAGCTCCTTTAGGGTCTCATGCCGCTAATGGTATGATTGGTTCAGTTAGTACTAAAAGTAAGAAGAAATCTTCAAATAATTCTTCTCCTATAATAACTTTACTTGATTCCCCGAAAGGAGAATCTTCCACTGAAATTTCTGCCAACATTCATGTCGTAGAGACATCTATGGCCAAATCTAAATCTAGCAGTAAAAAGAAGGGGAAGAATAAAAACAAAAAAAAATCAAAAGATAAAATAGATAAAAATGAATCTAATGACGAAAAACGCAAGCCTCGCTATCCTTGTTTCATTTGCAACGAGGATCATTTTACTAAAGAATGCCCACATCGAGTATAGGTTTCGAAATTCGTTAAAGTTTCTCAACAGCCTACTGTCTTGAAGGATCCTTTTCCTACTCAAGATAGTAAGATGATTGGCTCCACCTTAAACGCCTCAGAAGAACCTGTTATGATGATGTCTCATGTCAGGATTGCGACGCGATCGCAAGATTATGGTAGTAAAAGTCTTGTTGGTGGTAAAGAAGCAGAATCTTCTAATTCAAACACATCAACTACACTTCCTCCTGTTTCTGATCCACTACAGATCGAGAAACCCAATTCAGACTTAGTAATCAAACCACCTGCTAAAGGTGTACTTCATAAATCAGCTTTCAATCCACATGCGAGAGCTACTCAGAATTACAACATTGTTGAGGACTTAACTATTTCCCCTTCAGCAATGTCGGCTTTAGAAGTGCTGCAATCATGCCCAGCACAGTGTAAATTACTTTTGTCTGCCATAGGAGTTGTCGATATTCAAGATTTGAACCTAATAATCTTCAATTTAGAGAATATTAAACCCCGCCTACCTCATCAAATGGCTTTCCAGATTCCGGTATTAGTCAAAAACAGACCGGTCTTCCGAACTGTGATTGATGAAGGGGCTTCTACGTGTATTATGTCAATCCAGTGTTGGAAATCGCTTGGTTCTCCTACACTCAATCAGTATCCAACAATTCTAAAGGCTTTTGATGGCCGAGGGTTCCATCCTTTCGGTATTTTTCAGGAATTACCTATAGGGGTCGAAGGCAAAACCGTAAATCTAGATGTGGAAGTGGTTGATGCCCCTCTAGATTACAACCTTCTCCTGGGTCATAGTTGGTCTTATGCTATGACTGTTGTTGTTTCATCGGTCTTTCTACTTATCAAGTTTCCACATCAAAGAAAGATTGTTACAATAGACCAGCTCACTTATTTCTCATCCGATCCAGCCTCTACAGAAACTATCCAGCACGTCGGTAAAACGGCTATCCCTTACAATGATTTTGGTGTAGGTTTGATTAAATATTTTGGTTTACAACTTTTTCCTTTCCTGCTCCTAACGTATCACCTCCTATTGCAAATATTCATATTATTTCATCGAATACTGTTACTTTTGATGATCCTTGGATTGTACCTTCTGATTCCGAGTTAGATTCATTTGATGGCGTGATGCATTTGAGTCCCTTTGAAATTTCATATCAGGCTATACAGTTGTTTTTTGATCCTTCTTCAACTGAAACTGATCCAATGAATGTGATCCATGAGGAATCACTTTCTATATCTAGCTTATCCACAACGACATTTCCCGATCTTGTTCATACTGATGAGCAGATTTGTGAACTTTTGTCTGTTGACGATTTACCATGGGAAGATCTACATCACCGATCTTTGTTTTTACCTGAGCTAGATCATTTTGAAAATGATTTCTCTTCTATTTTTACTGCTGAATATGTCAAAGTACCGCAGAATCCATTGCAAAATCCTGATTCTGAGTTAAATTTGGAAAATATCTCTCGAACGATTCCTATTAACATTTTAGTTAAGCCAGGAATAATTGAAAACATTCATATAGGTGCTTGTTGTACGGACGAAGAAATCCAAACTTATAAAGCCCTATTTCAAGAATTATGTGATGTGTTTGCCTGGTCATATGAAGAAATGCCAGGAATCGATCTGTCAATCGTTGTACATGAAATTAAGACTTACCCAGATGCAAAACTTGTCCGACAATGTTTACGTTAGATAAATCCAAGAAAAGTTGTTGCTATCAAAGCCGAAGTTGAAAAATTACTTCGTGCAGGTTTCATTTATCCAATTCCTTTAACCGATTGGGTATCGAATATTGCTCTTGTTAACAAAAAACAAGGAACGATAAGAGTATGTATCGACTATAGGGATATTAATTGAGATTGTCCTAAAGACAATTATCCAACCCCATATATCGATCAAATCATTGATGATTGTGCCAGCAATGAAATGTTCTCCTTTATGGATGGTTTTTCTGGTTACAATCAAATAAACATACTCCCTGTTGATCAGCCTAAAATGGCTTTCATTTGTCCGTGGGGAACATTTGCTTATTGCAAACTACCCTTTGGATTAAAGAACGTTGGGGAAAATTTTCAAAGGGCTATGTCTTACGCATTTCAAGACATTAAGCACATTGTGCAGCGTTATCTCGATGATTTACCTGCTCATTCATTGCGTAAGGCCGACCATCTCACTCATTTACGAGCTATCTTTATGAGATGTAGGCATTATCGAATTAGGCTCAATCCACACAAATGTGTTTTCTGTGTAGAATCAGGTCGCTTACTAGGATTTATTGTTTCGAAAGCAGGCATTCGCGTTGATCCGTCGAAGGTCGAAGCTATTGTCAATCTACCTCCTCCTTCGACTTTGCGCCAACTCCAAAGTTTGCAAGGGAAAGCAAACTTTTCACGTCGTTTCATTCCTAACTACGCCGAGTTAACAAAGGGTTTTACCAGGTTGTTAAAACAGAACGTTCCATTCTTTTGGGATGAGATCGTTGATCGATCTTTTGATGCACTCAAACACACATTAACCCATGCACCGTTACTGCATCCTCCCAATTACAACCAGGACTATTTTTTGTACCTCTTCGCCTCTCATTCCACCATTGGGATGGTTTTAGTTCAGGAAGATGAATTCAAAAATGAACATGTGATTTATTATCTTAGTCGAAATTTGCATCCGACTGAGATCAAATACACGCATGTGGAGAAATTGGCCTTGGAAGTTGTTCAAGTTGTCCAAAGATTTCGTCACTACATCTTATTACGCAAAACCACAGTAATTTCAGACTGTAACCCTATGATGTACATCTTGAACAAAAAATTGCTAAGGGGCAAGTATTCCAAATGGATATTTATCCTGCAGGAATTTGACTTGGAATTTGAAAAATCCAAGGCAAAGAAATCTTTGGTTTTTTCCGAACTGATGTGTGATTTCCCATCTACTGATACTGAAACTATGGCGGAACATCCCATTGCGGACGAATCCTTGTTTCTTATCAGTATTCTAGATCCTTGGTATGGGGATATTATTTTTTATCTCCAAACCCAATCTTTTCGGCCTGAAATCTCACGATCGCAGCAACAGAAAATACGTTTCCAATCCCAACAATACAATATTATTGGTGATACACTCTATCGTCGTGGAGCGGATTCTGTTTTCCGACGTTGTCTTACTCATGAAGAAGCTGAGAATGGTCTTAATGACTGCCATTCTGGAGCATGTGGCAGTCATATGTCTGGGTACGCCACAGCCCAAAAGATATTGCGCGCTGGTTATTTCTAGCCGTCCTTATTCAAAGATTGTATCTATGCAGTCTGGAAGTGCCACAATTGTCAGTTCTTTGATCGTAAAATGCGTGCACCACCCGCTCCTCTTCACCCTATAATTTCTATCAGTCCTTTCGCAAAGTGGGGTATTGAATTTATTACATGTAACCCTCACTCGGCCGGCGGGCATGCGTATATTATCCTAACGGTAGATTATTTTACTAAGTGGGCCGAGGCGATGCCTACATTTTCAGCAGACGGCAAGACTGCTGCAACTTTTGTGTTCAATCATATAATTGCTAGATTCGGTGTTCCTCAAGCCATTATTATAGATCATGGAAGTCATTTTCGAAATATCATGATGACTAAACTGACAGATCAACTTGGCCTGTGCCACGATAGTTCTACTCCATATTACCCACAGGCTAATGGTCTAGTTGAAGCTATCAATAAAGTTTTAGTCATTATGATTAAACGAATCATTGGTATTCATAAGTCAAATTGGCATTCCATGTTATTTTCAGCACTTTGGGCATATCGAACCTCAGTAAAAACATCAACTAGTTTCACTCCCTTTCAACTGGTTTACGGTTTGGAAGTTGTGTTGCCTATTTAATGCGAAAATCCGTCATTGAAATTAGCCATAGAATTACTCCCAGCTACGTCTGAAGAGGAGAAATTTTTTTTGTACTTGGCTCAGCTAGATGAGAATCGAAGAAATGTTGCATTAGCAAACGAAGCTCATGTCAAACGAATAAAAGCTCAGTACGATAGAAATTTTATACCTCGTAATTTTTCAGAAGGATACCTAGTTTTAGTGTACGATCAAGCCAACGATAAGCTAGGGGCTGGAAAATTTGTGCCTATGTGGCATATTCCTTTCATTGTTAAGCGAAAGCTGGCAAAAGGGGCCTATGAACTGATAGATTTCAATGGTGTCCCTTTAGATAAACCCAGAAATGGGCTTTATCTGAAGAGATATTATGCTTAAATTTGGTGTGGAGATTTTTTATTAGATTAGTTTATTTACTGTTGGTGTGTCTCAGATTAGAAAAGTGTGCCTAGTTTAGAGTGTGTTCTTATCACTATTCTTGCTTATCTAAGTTTTACTCTTGATATTGCAGATGTCGACGTCTCTTCAAACCTACATTGGTTTTGCTAATGGTGCTTGTCGTAGTACACGGAAAATTTCTTCCGCAACTTGGGTTATTTATTCACCCTCTGACGAGTTAGTGGCCATGCATGGGGTAACCCTCGGTCAAACAATGAATAACATTGCAAAGTATAGTGCAGTGATTGAGTTATTATCTGAATCCATCTCATTTGGGATTCGGAGTTTGATTGTTAGGTTGGATTCTGAACTTGTTGTATTACAGCTTAACAAGGTTTATGCCATTAGAAATCCAGTGTTATTACGATTATTTTTAAGAGTTCGTCTCTTGGAACATGAATTTTATTACATTGAATATTAGCATATCCCAAGACATTTAAATACTTTAGCAGATGCAGTTTCTTCTAGTATGATAAATAGACATTTGCAATAATCGAAACAGTAAATTAAACAACATTCGATAACATGTACACAGATAGCCGGTAATAATGATATATCATAGCATAAAAGTGTGTTTTAAATATACATCATCTTTGATCATAGGTTTAAAAACACCTTATGATCGGCAAAAATGATAATACAAAACGTCAAAAATGTTATGAGTCTACAAATCGATCATCCTATCCATGGTGATGATCACGATAAGAGACCACTTCTCGGGCCACCCTACATAGGAACCTCCTAAAAGTTCGTGGGACACCAATCACATATCTTTGTAATCTGAGAAGAATATCATCTATATCGTTCTCTTGGATGTCTAGATTCAAGCGCTCTAGGTGATGCTCCAAATCAGACAGGATCTCTGTTGATTGGCCCCGTGGGGCTGGTGCTACTGCAGTTGGATGCCTACTCTCATAAGGCTGTAGATTGGCTGGTCATCGTGGGACCACATCTGCATTTAAACTTGTTATTATTAGTTTTGGGACGATTAAAATTAAAATTAAAAAAAATTAGAACTTAAAAATTGCTGAAAATGATTTTTACCTGAATCATCCCATTGTTCTCCTGCTGGGAGAGCCATCTCTCGATCGCTGCGGAAGTCTATCCCGGCGTATAGAAATTCCTCTATAACAACATGTTGGCGTTCCAGCCAATGAAAATATTTAGAAGGAAATCAAACAACCTCGATGCACTCATCATGACGGGCCATCAAAGCAACCCAACGAACCATCCTAGGTTCTCGAGGTCGACCAGCATCGACAGGAATGTGCTGCGGAGCTAACATAGGGATCCTCTATAGAGAAAAGGTGACTACAATGGATCCATATCCAAATTTTTTTATCTTTCCATTCTTTTCTCTGGTTAGTTGGCCTTTTACATTGGCCAACACAGCTTCGCACCAGTTAAAAATAGTGCCTCAAAAACAGTCTACGGCAATGCGCATCTGGGAGCCGGTAGCCACATGCGACGCTGCACTCTCGCATAGTCTAGTAACAGTAAATGCAATAAATGTAAGCTCGGGATGGATGATATTTTTTATGTCAATCCGTTTGTCCCTAGGGTATGCCCGATCATCGCAGAACTCTAGTCGAAGACTAGCGACAGACTGACCACCTGGCCTAGTCCCAAATAGAGAAATTTGTTCGCCCCTCTTGGACAAACCAGTTAAAACATATATATCCTCCAACTCAATTTTTAGCTATTCGCCGCCAATAATAAAGCACTGGTCATGTACATTCCATCTGTCCACTAGCCACGTCAGGAGGTCTACCTGTGCCCTCATGCCCTTAATGGCCCAGAATTTGTATAAACAGCATGCTCTCAATGCCTGCATTGTAGGCAAATGATTCATTGTAGCGTCATCTATGTCTTCATGCTCGCATTCTCTCCAAATAAACATTTTGAATGTCCTACAATGCATAAAAAGACATATTAGAACAAGTTTGTTTGAAAAAATTTGGGCGGAAATTGAGAAATTTAAGTTTGAAATTTCATTGCGCAGGGTCCGCACCCTATTTTCATACACAGTGCGTAGGTACACACGGGCACTGTGAAACAGGTGCGGACCCAGGACTTTTTTCTATGTAGAAAAAATTTGGGGTCCGCAGGGCCCGCGTGTTGTACCTATGGACCCCCGCAAGCGATTTTTTCAACCTATTTTTCGTTAAAAAATGAAATTTAAAGCCTAAAAATGAAATGTAAACAGATGAAATGCAATATAAGGAGGACGTGGATTACCTGGAGCTCACGGTTCTCGATTTCGCCAGACAGATTTTCCAGAATCTTCGCAGGAACTTTTTTACCCAAAAGCTCTCACTTTTCACTCTGAACTCAAACGGTAAAAATGAAGTTAGAAAAGCCCTTTTTATAAGTTTTTTCGAATAAATGAATTTTTAGTTTGTTTATTTTTCACTTTAAAAAGGTAATTTTTGAAAACATTTTTATTTATCTTAAACAGGTATGTGTAATGTTTCGATTTTTTGTGTAGAAAATTGGATTTTTCAGGAAAATTGATCGTTTTTCAATAAAGAGCATACTTTTATCACTTTTCCGAACTCTTTCAAAAATTTAGGAAAAAGCGAAAACCTTGAGTCCTCTTTTGAGCTCTTTTCAGACTCTCGAAAATTGAAAAGATTGTCGAGCACTTGATTATTCGAACTCGTTAAAGTAAATGAATAATCATCCTTTCAGTATAAGTTTACCCCTTTTACGAACTGAAATGGACTATTTACGAAAAAGGTATACGTTGACTAATTACGGTCAATAGAGTTCTCTCCTGCATTATTTTATCCTTTTTCGGGCTCGAGAGACTAAATTTATGAAAAAGTACACCCATGGAGTCTTCTTAAGTTTTTTCTTCTGGCTCCCTAAAATTGAAAAAACATCGAGTTTCTCCTATACTGGACTTGTTAAAATTTAACAATAAAGGACCTGTTCAATTTTAAAACAGGAACAAACCACTCCTTCTTAGGGTTCGAATCTTAAACTAAGTTGGACTCATCCGAAGGATGAGCTTATAAACAATAAAATGTTATCCTCCTCAAGCTTGTCAAAAATAAAGAGGTACTTGCCAGAAATGGTGGGGGAAAAGAGAGAAAAACGAACCTGTTTGTTACATTTTGATTATTCGGAAAGCCGTTAACCACTCTTGAACACGACACTTTTTGTCCACCTGGGTTGGGAAATCCTTTTCCTAACAGTTAATCAAACCATATTGAAAGTCTTCAGCCGGTTTCTGGGTATTAGCTTTGGGTCAATTGTCACCAAGCCATCTGCAGTGTCGTTATGTGTTCAAGAGGACAGCTCAAATAAACCATTCATCTGCAAAATATCTGTCATCCATTTTGACCATCCCTGAGTCAGTCCTTGCCAATATATTTCTTCAAAACTTGATCTATGATTTCGTGTTGTGGGCTTGCCTACGACGGATCACTTTCTATCAACGACAACTCATTATCTAGGAAGTTGATCCAGAAATCGTCAGTACCTTGAAATCTGCATGCCTCAATGGCAGGTTTCTCGCCTTCGACGACAGGTTGCATCATTGACCTTCGATCGAATGATTCCGTGACATGTTCGACTTCAGCTCATTCATTCACATTTCATGGATTGTACTGAGTACTTTGAGGGCCATTGACATTACTGGTGGTTACTCTCACACTTGTTAACAATCTACATTATTGACTGGTAATCAAGTGGTTTCTACCATGTTTGACTTCGACACATTTATTCACATGGATAGAATCGTACTGGTTCAAGAAACGGAAATCAAGACCCTGGATCTAGTTTATACCATCCAGGCTGCGAGGAATTTTGTTATTCATTTATACAGTGGACTATTCATAAATAGATGGTTGCATCCATACTGTGTCTACAAATGTCTATACTGTTGATGTATTGAAAATCATTCCTGTATCAGAACAGTTTAAATCAGTTTTCTAGTTAGTTTTGATCTGAGTATGGGAATGCCTACCTCAGCGATGATATATCTACATATATATTTTTTGCATTGAATGTTTTTACAGGTTCCGACTGGGGTGTCCACAGGATGATCTTTGAAATGATAAAGTACTTCACTCTTCATATATGACAGACTTTATTTTCATCTATTCCAGACTTTGCACTTTAGGGGGAAATCTATTGCACTGAAAATTGTCATCTTGACATTCTGCTATCTATATGAGCTCATTATCACTCATACTTCCTCCTTTAAAAGTATTACACATCATTTTCTCATGTCAAGCCTTAAAAATAAGAAAATAGCTCTCAAAAATCTCTTTTACTCTGGTATCGTACTTTCTCTTTGTCTTGCCTGCGGTCTCGCACCTAATGTTCATGACTCCTGCGTACCTGAACGCACTTTCTCTATGTTAAGGGTGTGGACCCCTATAAAAGATTAAAAAGATGCAAGTAAACTCAAAAAGCTCACTTTCAGTAATTTCTAGAAGCCTCTGGAAACAATCTTGCGGTGGAAAAACCGCTCTTTTGAGGTTCATGTATCCCTTGCCTTAAGGAGCTAACCCCTTGATGTGAGGATTTTATCCCTTTGAAGGAGGATTTTATCCCTTCATAGTTGGAACTGAAACATCCTCTTTTTGCACTATAAAAAGATGCCTTGGGTAGCCTCAAGGGGAGTTTAAGCTTTAGAATTGTTTGAGGTAAAGTGTTGTTGGGATTCAGACTCATTTAACTAATATTTTGTGAGGAAAGATCACATACCTCTATCTGTCTCGGTTGGAAGAGTGCAAGGTTTTTCAGAGTAGAGGAGATTCCTGCTTCGGACCCCGGGAAGGCCTGTTCAACATCAAGGCTAAGGTTGTAAGGTTTTATTTTATTCAAAGTTAATACAAATGAATTCATTTTTCTCAATAAGCTGTTAATTAACTATTTATTTCATGGATTCCTTGATCACTATGATAGGCATGATTTATAGTATTTACTATACAGGTGCTATTTAATGTTTGCTTGTTTGTGACTGCAGGTCTTTAAATATAACTCCTTCAAGTGACCGAAGGACAACTACTTCAAACAAGCATTGGATCTACAGTAAGACCTTAACACCTTTATATTATTCTTTTGTAAATCGCATATGTCTAGAGAAAGATAGGTTTATTTTGTTGTTTGTTTCTAGATTACCCTTTGGTACTAGGGAGATCGATCTTGTCCGCAAGAGTGATTTATCCGGTCAAAATTTGGAGGACCGTAAGTGGACCTTTGAAAATTTCCCCTATTTCATGGGGAGTGCAAGCCTATTCATTCATTACTGGGAGGAATTATACAACCCTGACAAAGATGATTTCACTGCGGCACCAATCTGGGTGCGATTCTACTCCCTCTCTGATGGCTTTTAGGAGTCGGACATTCTGGAAGGGATCAGGAACTCAATAGAGGAATTTTTTAAAACTTAAGAAATCACCAAACGAAGGCGCCATGCAACCTATGCTCAGATCTGTGTCCGTATGAACATCTCTCAACCCTACTAGAATCCATTGGCCTGATCTACCATGACTGCACCTGGACTCAACCGCTAGACTATGAGCATGTCCCTTTCAAACGTCAAAGGTTCCACGAATATGTTCATCTCTTTTGTGAATTCCCTTTAACTATCGCTGAAGAAGATAGGGAAGCCGCAATGGCCAAATATAGGGACAGCTTCCAACTAGTTCAAGGGCATCGCTCCAAGGCCACCTGACTCCCACAACCCACCCCACCCGGCTGATTGGGCTCCCATGTGAATGGCCACCTTAGGCCCAGTCTTCCCCTCTGAAATCGGTGCCCCATGTATCCAAAAACTCCTTTGAAGTTCTAGCCAATGAATCCCTAGCTCTCATCCCCTCCATCCCCTCCCCCTCTTCCCATACTATTCCCTTTTCATCCTAGGGCGCTCCGCAGCAAATGGATATTGATCAGCTACTCTCCAACCCTGGAGACAAGCTCTCCTCTAAAACAAATATCTTGAAGCACATTGAATCTGATCGACGAACATAAGAAATCCCACGGAAAACAAGCAAGATCCTAGAAGCGGAGGAGTGACAGAACAGGCTCGGTGCATAGGAGAAAAAAATGCTTGAAATCATCAAAAGCTCGAGAAAAATGGGCATCAAGGATATTCCAGGTAACCAATTGAACCACTTTGGAACTCTCTTTAATCAATGGTCAGCTCGTTATGGGAGAGCGAAAGCAGATCTCCACAATATGGGTATGGAATTGAATCCCCTAAGCATCATCATTCAGGACCCCAGCTGTTGGAACGGGGTCTCCTAACAAGCTACGAAACCGGTCTATTTTTGGTTATTTTTGTTATATTTAGTATAGTGCAGGGGTTTTTTTCAAAGCCCCGAAAATCATTGTAATGGGGTTAAAGGGTAAACTAGGGGTCCGAAAACAATGGGTTGCGGACCATGGGAATGTTAAAGCTAGATTATTATAAATAGAGAGGCATTTTGGATTGTAAGAGGTAAGGTTTTGATGAGATATTGATGCGATCTATTGTGTAAGCAATCTGTTGGGGTTTTTGGGGAACGGACTCCTATTGGCTATGTGCCAGAGATCCTAGTCCAGCTGTGTGTGGACCCTGTTGTTGTGTGTGCAGGCTGGGAAGGGACTTGTAAGGGTAATGAATGAATTAATATGCAAGATTATTGGATCTGAATCTGGAGTACTATTGAATGAATTGCTAATAATTACTATGCTATGAATTTCTCTGTCTTGCGCTGTGAAGGTCTATATATTGAATGATTGGATCTATTCTGCTTTGGTTATATTATGCTACAAAAGTCTGTGTATTCAAGTAAATCAAGATCTGTTCAGTTCGGGTATGTAATGTTGTGTTAAGGTTATGAAAAGCTTCTAACTATAGATCTAGTGCACGTGGATGAAATTGGACACATACTTGACCCTATGCAGAGATAATATAAATAGAACGCAGCCCTGCTTTCCTTACCCTTCCTTTCTCAGGGTGTGGAAACCTAGTTCTAGCACCCACCCATACTACTTCGGGTGAGACTGCGACCTGCATTCTTATAACTAAATGGTTCCGTTGCTGGGACTTGAAGAGATCTAAGAAAGGGATTGGGTAATGACAAGAGAATACTGGAAGCCTGAAAGAAAAGAGTTCGAGGACTATTTCGAAAGGCAGATCCAAGAGTTTGCAGTAAGATAAAACCGAAGTGAAAAATTAACAGCAGGAAGGTGGAAGAATAGGTACGTCCTTACTGAAAGCTACGAAATATTCTTTTTCACCTTTGCAATTGAGCTTCAGGAGTGGCTGGCCAGGCTGGTAGAATTCCAAAAATGCTGGAAGGATGAGCGAGTCACTCAGTGGAATCTCGATCTGCTTGAACAGCTGGAGAGAACTGATAACACTATTACACGCACGGTGGATCACTAGGTGGATAGTGTGCTAGGAGGCTTTGTGACAGAATTTGCCATTGAACAACCTGTATCATAATCTGAGGCTGAGCGACGATTCTTCAAAGGATTCTGGGGTAAGTTTCTGAGGATGTTGCCATTACTAATCAAGACGTTGCTATGCAAAAAGAGAATTCTGTGTAGCCATACAGACTGAATGACCTCGGATCCAGACGGTAGTGCGACATGCAGTGGTAAGTATTATCGGACCAAACTTGACGGAGGAAGGGCCGCTTATAGCCCAGTTAAGGAACCGGCCACATCACCACCTAGGGCACGCTGGGGTAAGAATTCAGCTATAAAATCGTCCCTGGATAGTGATATGGTTGCGCATCTAAAACTACCTACCTTCAAGGGGGTAGGAGAAGAGGACATGGATCGATTCTAATTCATTTCAGACTCTGTCTGGACTGCACAAAACGTGGCCAGCGATACAATCAAAAGGGCCCAGTTGTCTTTAGCATTCAAAGACAGAGCTTTGGACTGGTATATGCGATATGTTGCCCAGAATGGAACCGCTTCCATTCAGGATATTAATAATGCTCTGAAGCAACAATTCCGCAAACCAAATTCCTACTCCCAGTTAGTGGCAGACGTAAAAGACTTCAAACAGGGTGTGTCTGAATCAGTGTGGGAGGCAGATCAACAGCTGAAAAATGAAATTAGGGAAGGAAGGTTTGAGTATGATGATATACAACATACGGAATGATTCATCGCCATGTTGTTTCCTCATCTGCGCACACCAACGAATCAGCAGACCTTTGAATCATAGGAGAAAGTTGTAGAAGCTGCTATGAAGTTAGAAGCTTCTCCCTGGGAGGATACCTCGACAGGGGTCCAACAGATCCAGGAACAACTTGGAGTTATGCACCTAGAGATACAGAGCCTACGAAAAGAGCGAGAAAAATACATTTGCACGGATCTTTGGTGTATACGTTGCTGAGTGTCTGGTCACACAAAGAATCAGTGCCCTCTACTGACTAATTATATCCAAGCTGGAGGACCTAGCCCGTTGCGCCCAGGGATAAGTAGGGAACCTGCCCTATTGCAACCAGGATCAAGTGGATTTGCACTATGCTGTGATGATTGTCGGGTAGCAGGCCACCACGATATGAACCATTTCCCTCGGCTGGGTGCGTATGTCCCAGAGCTAAAACAAAAATGGTGCCGATTCTGTCAGTCCGTAGGACATGACGAGCAGAATTTCCGAACGTATGACTTGATGATGGATCACGGGAACTTATATCCGGTGCAATCAGACCCTGTATCGCATAGACTAACTGTGCACTTCAGAGGATCACTAGCCCGAGGAAAAGGAGGTCAGGGAGGAAGCACAAGCTGAGGACGAGGTCAGCTGATCTGTTATAATTGTGGAGAAATAGGGCACTTTTCCAGATAATTCCCTAATCCCACCTGACTGTCATGTAAATACTACAAACAGTTGGACCATGAGGTAGAAGACTACGCGATCTTGATAGCCAGAATGTAGGAAAAGCAGCCTACCCCTATGTAGAACGTACAAAGGGTGAAAACTGAGCTAAGAGAAGCAGATCCAAGTGTAAAGTTCATAACACGTAGTGGGCTGGACATCAAGGGAAGCAAAGAGGTAACATGTGGAGAATAGGCACTACCAACAACCCTTGTATAGTCTGAAAGCGAGGAAGAAATTGAGACCTTTCTGAAGGCATGTCTGAAATTACTCAAGAACCCGCAGGCCATAAGAAGTCTTATGGATTTGATGAACACCTGCGCAGCTCGGCCTGCCTTGATCCCTGAGACCAAGGACGTGCACAAACTTTACAGCTCTAAGAAACACACAGTGAGGGAAATGCAGTTGACTGCACAAATTGGGGACTATGAAATGGATCAGGTTATCTTAGATCATGGATCTGATGACAACGTTTCGCCTAAGAAGACATGGCAACGAATAGGGAAGCCCAAATTTGAATGGTCCACTATCCAACTGCACATGGAAAATCAGCAGAAAATCATTCCTTTGGGAAGGTTACCAAAATTTATGGTTGACATTGCAGGGGCAAGGGTCCTAACTGACTATGAAGTGATTGAGATAGTTGAAGATGTGGACCCCTACCCTACTCTCCTTGGATTAGATTGGGAAATGGACATGGGGGTCATTATTAACCTAAAGAAATGAAGCATGGTGTTTGAGAGCGGAAGTACGTGTGTCATAGTACCCCTGGATCCCGCGGAAGGTGCCCGGTATACCGAACCTATCCACACGAATGAGGAATTAGATCATATCTATAAGATCACTGCACAATATGAAGATCGGGTTAACCCCATGGATGAAGGGCTACTCTATTGGAAAAAGGACAGTGAATGATTTTCTGACTCTGACGAGGAGATGGAGAACTGACAGAGTCAGCTGCATGAGGTTTCGTCACTTCGTAGCCTTTAGACCATCAGAAGCTTATGTCGCATCTCTACAATCGCACGAACCTTTCCTTGCCAAGAGACCACAGACGACACTCCGAAGCCTGAAAATACTAAGCGATCCATGGAATGTAGGTCTGAGGCACTATCACTAACCCGGTATGAAGCACCTATGCAGGGACCTGTCTCCTCTATCCGAAGGAAGTACTGGAGTAGGTTAATCCTACGTATAGAGACCCCCTTCGCTAGATGGGCCCAAAAATCGGTCAACCCACGTGGTGACCTGCTTGCGCGCAACACTCAAGGGTGTGCTCGGCCCTTGCCCAACCAGATTACGGACCTGTCTACAATCATGAGTATTTAGGAGAAATCATGAGTATCATGAGTATCTGTGGACGACTAAAGAATTAAATCACCTACAGACATATGACGTAGTTGTCCTGCACAAAAATGCTCCTTCCACAATCGACATAAATGCCTCGAAAAGACTCCCGAAAAACTTGAAGGCTCACCATGTGTCAACCATCCATCGAAATACGAAAGGACCTCCAACGCGTCAGCCACGCCCTGACGTCATGGGGACATGACCTTGGATACAAAGGAAGAATATCAGCTCATCCCAAGTTAATGCAAAAAGACATTTACAGACACAGGAAAAGGGCGGTTGATTATCACTTTCACCATTTATGATAAGCACGATCGAGGGTATGCGCCACATACGAGCTACCTTGCCATTAAGTAACTTCGATTGGGGTGCGGATGGCTGGAAGATGATGGCTCGGGATATTTATTCAACTGTCAAGCGGTATTGGCTACCTGCATTATGGTTTTTTCTACTTATTTCTATTATTCATATCTCGTCTCTCCATTATGGATCCCAACGCATAGGAGGAACTAATAAGAGGGTCAAGAGATGTTGAGTGCAGTAATAGGAGTGCACGTAGGCCACCTGAAAGGATTAGCTACGAACCAAGTTCGGCCGGTACTCTGCAGTACCGGAACCTGCTACGACATCTCCGCCAGTTCCAGGCCCCGCCTGCTAGAAGCAACATATGTTTACTCCCCCGCACTGTCACTTCTGAACTGAGTTCTGGGGACATACAAATCGACTTAGCACAGCTCTCACTATAGAACTACGAATATTGTCTGCCAGCGTATTGCAAGAAGTACGTCGTCATGGCCAAGAAAGGTGCAAGCATAATGACCTGAACCTGGAAGAACGTGCCCAATGAATTTCCATGGTCACTAACGCCACACGCATTATTCAGGAACAGTTGTTGCAGGGAGCCCAATTGTTTGAAGAAGCTACGTAGCTATGGATGAAAGCACTGCACCACCCCATGCTTCAGCATGCCCAAAGAGAGTTGGCGTATGCAGAAGATGCTCTAGATCGACTTTGGACCTCCCCCCCCCCCCGGCCAAGTGCAGTGCCTGGCCGCCATGAACCAGATTGAGGACCTTTGTCACTCCAAGAAGATTGCGTACAAAAAGTTGAAACCATGCACTGATGCTACACTCTAGCTTGCACATGATGCGCAGTCCACCATTGCAAGCCTCCATCGGTTGTTGGAACGCATTCGTCCGGATCTCGATGGGCCTGCTTCTCTGACAATGATCAATATTACGCAACACGCAGCAGCCCAAAGAAAGGAATTTCTTCCATCCCTCCTTCGCTCCCTGGCTACCTTACATGCGCAGATTGAAGGCGCGCCACCAAAGTGACTCGGGACGAGTCACAAGATTGTGTTGGGGGACTGTTGGAACGGGGTCTCCTAAAAAGCTACAAAACCAGTCTATTTTTGGTTATTTTTGTTATATTTAGTATAGCGCATGGGTTTTGGGGTGGGTCAAGGCCCCGAAAAGCTTTGTAATGGGGTTAAAGGGTAAACTAGGGGCCCGAAAACCATGGGTTGCGGACCAAGGAATGTTAAAGCTAGATTGTTATAAATAGAGAGGAATTTTAGATTGTAAGAGGTAAGGTTTTGATGAGATATTGATGCGATCTATTATGTAAGTGATCTGTTGGGGTTTTTGGGGAATGGACTCTTGCTGGCTGTGTGCGCGAAGATCCTAGTCCAGCTGTGTGCGCAGGCTAGGAAGGGAATTGTAAGGGTAATGAATGAATGAATATGCAAGATTATTGTATCTGAATCTGTGAGTACTATTGAATGAATTGCTGATAATTACTGTGCTATTCATTTCTCTGTCTTTGTGCTGCGAAGGTCTGTATATTGAATGATTATATCTACTCTGCCTTGGTTATATTATGCTGCGAAATTTTGTATATTAAAGTAAATCTAGATCTGTTCTGTTCGGGTATGTAATGTTGTGTTAAGGTTATGAAAAGCTTCTAATTGTAGATCTAGTTCACATGGATGCAATTGGACATATATTTGACCCTGCGCAGAGATAATCTGAACAGAACGCAGCCCTGCTTGCCTTACCCTTCCTTTCTTAGGTTAATAATGCCCCCCATGTCCAAGAAGGTAATATTGGATTCAAATAAAAACCCAAAATGGTTAACATTGGAGACTATTCAAGTCAGGAAATAATTACACTAGTAGTTAAACAACATAAGGAATATGAAGATATACTTCCAAAATATTTTTCAAAATTGAAAGGTGCAATAGGGTAATTGGGAAATATTAAGATAGAGTTGAAAGTGGATGCAAATAAAATTAACAAAATACTATATATTAAATGCAAGACACAAATCAAAGGTCAAATAGGAGTCTTGTAAGATGTTTAAGGTGGGACTTACTTCCTTATGAAGGAATTTGAGTGGATAAACCCCATGGATGTTCAAAACAAGAAAATGGGTGAGATTAATAAATGCATGGATCTTATGGGATTGAATTCAACATGTGTGTTTGCCCCCCTTTCTCACAACATTTATATATGAGACATTGGAAAATGTAACACCCTCCTCCCACATCTATCCATGTAACCGTCCAACTGGGGTAAACATGTGACGAAGGGTTACTGTGATATGATTCAACTTCCTATGTGCTAGTTAAGGAAGTGGAATTGATGGAACACAATAACACAAACCTTCTTCACCTACTACAGGACACCTAAGATAAATCCAAAACTTCCAGGAGGCTAGCCCATGAATCAAACTAACATTTTAATGCATCAATCCCAGTCGCACCCTTGATATGAGAAAGAGTGCGACTAGAACATTCCAATTGCTCACACAACATGGGAATGTGTGCAAATGGGGACTTTTTCAGGTAGTTACGATTCTACAACCCTAATTTTTGTGCCACTTTTTTAGGCCTAGGGCTCAACTCACTACCTAGAACTCCATGACACTTCCAGAAATGAAATATAACAACAGAATAATGATGGAAATTCAATCACTTGAACAAGGACTTGACTAGACCCCTACTAGCCATGAAAGGAATTTCATCAAACCTGTCACAAAGATGTAATCTACAGGTTTAAACAACATATCTAAGCATAGGGGTATCATACTTATCTGATAATCGTTAAGGAGCATTGTTGACTCATCACATTAGTTGCATTGTCATCTATTAGATCATAGATTCATTGCTTATTTATTTAAAAATCAAAAAATGATGAGAGCCACACATCATCACTTTCATGGAAAATATTCATAACGAGCATATAAACAACAGAAATGAAAAGCATAGAACAGCCATATAAGCCACATAATAACAAGTATATTTACCCATCAATACAAGAGGAAAATAGCTCTTATTTTCATAAGAAAAATGAAACCAATTCTGGGAATTCCACATACCACCCGACCATATATCTGGTTGATCCAAATCTCTCTTTGTTCAGTCATCCCTGTGCCATATTCCAAACATGGATGTGGGATCTTATAAATAAAATCAATCAAAACCAATCCAGGGATTCCATAGGTCAAACCACCTCAATCCTCAACTAGTGATTTCACCTCATGGTTGGACATCGCTAACCATAACCATATTGGTCTCTACCCAAGCTTTCCAAGGCTCCAGAGTGTTAGTTCCAACTGGGGCTTCCATTACTAGTAAGTCAACCCACATCTGTCGCTAGGCTTCCAGAGTGTTTCTCCAACCAGGGCTTCCAGGACTAGTAACTCAACCCACCAAGGGCTTCCAGAGTGTTTGTCCAACCAAGGCTTCCAGAAACTAATAACTCAACCCAAAACCAAAGGCACATGAGAACTAACCAAAAAACAAAAGGAAATGAACCAACATCACCATGGTTATCCAGGAAATGACAAGGCTAGGAAAAACCACTCTCAATCCAGGAAATCCTCCATGCCAATGAAAGATCTTGACCAAGAAACCACATGCATATGTCATGCATGCCAAAACTAGTGAGGAAAACATACATGCAACTTGGTACCTACAAGAAAAACTTATTGTAGTTGTTTATATTGAGGTCCTCTTGCGCTTTCCTACTCTTCCTTTTCCCTCTTGCTCCAAAACTCCAAGTATGCCTCACTCTCCAAGAGTGTTCCAAGAAACTCTAAGTGTCCAAGAGTATGAGAGAGAGAGAGAGAGAAAATAGAATGAGAGCTCTAAAAATGAACTGAAAAAAGTCTCTAGACTGATCCTCAGAAGCCTTTTTATTAATGAGACCTCTAATTTATTCAATTTTCCATTATTTTCCTTCATTTTCCTCCTCACATGAAACATGTGACGTTTCACCTCCCTTTTCTCCTAATTTCTATGATTTTCAAAAATAAATTTCAATAAATTCCACTTTTCCTTTCCAAATCCTTAGCCATTTCCTTTTCTAGTTTCCATAGCCATAATAAACCATATGAACACTCACACTTGGATGTTTTTCCCAACATTTAGTTTGGAATACGTATCCCATGACCATGGTTATTATGTTTCATTTATTAACTTTTATTACAAGTAATTTTCACCGGGTCTTTTACAAAACCCTCCCCCTTGGGGGAACACTGTCCTCGGTGTCCAATGATACCTACAACCAACAATACTATTGTAATAAAAACATACTACCCATGGAGCTTTATAAATCATCTCATTGCAGTATTTACAATGATCATCCTACTGAGAAGCAAACCAACATGAAAACATGACAAATATATCATCATAATGACATGACACACATACCGCTTATTGGAGATTTATAACATAGCTCATGGTGGTATTTACATCCATATACATATGTACATATACCAAAACATCATACCAACATATACCAAAACACATGTCAAAAAAAATTCTCCACCAACGAATAGGGAAGGATACATAGCTTGCTTAT